>JADBJO010009016.1:87500-88644 GCA_016801955.1 Conus betulinus | reverse complement strand
AAGACAGTCTTAATCAAGTTTGAAGCTGTCCCACGTACTAAAAAGAATTAAGAAAATAAATAAAACTGAAATGGTTCCAGCTTAAAAATATGTCACAGAATTCTATTAACTAATAGTATTTTGAAAAGAATGCAGTTGTGGATAGTGACATGTGTAAATTTCTGTAATAGAGAGAAATATTCAGTTAGTCACTAGGCTACTTGTGAATGATTGTCATTTAATGTAGAGCTTATATTGTTTGGCACTGATGAGAAAACAAAAACAGACGATATGCTAGACTTAATCATTTTAATGGGAAAATATTCATTTTACAAATGTAGAATTAATAAGATAAAACCTAACCTGATAATGTTTCAAAAGGAACTATGCTACAGACATAAAATTGAGAAACATATGTACTCGATGATGGAGATGAATTATGCAGAATACGGGGACAAAATGGTTTCCATACATAACACTAATACAAGAATAATGTTAATGATGCATAGAATATAATTCCCTTTGTTTTGCATGTTGTCCGCGACCTTGGGAATCTAATGGAATAATGTGACTGAAATATGATAATGTAACGCATTTTCTCTAAATGTCATGATGTATCTATGAGGACACTATGTGACATGTTACATCACTTTCATGTTTGTAAATACTGTCGCTGTTGTCCAGTGAAATACTTTCTTTATGTGTGCCTATCTAAAAAAAAAAAAATGTAAAAGAAGTTGTCATAAAAAAAATATATATATATGAATATATATATATATATCAAAATGCGCGCACACACACACACACACACACACACATTGAAGCTGTCCAATGCCGACACTTTGTTACATCAGACGAGGGACACTGCCCAACAATAAAGGCTACACGAGACTGAGCATTCAAATCATGTATGACCCGTTTTTGATCGTTCTACTTCCCCCGCAACTGGAGTCAGTGTTCCAATTCAATATACTTTATTTCTCTCATAAAAGAGAACTTTGTTGCATGATCAGCCGTAAAAGTCTTTACAGATTTAAGACAATGACAATATTGACACAGTAAAGCACATATAAAATAATGCATAGGATAATGATTATGATAGGTATTATGTACGCAAGTATATAGATACAAGAAATTTCACCTGTACACACACACACCCTTCAAC
>JADBJO010009016.1:70000-85000 GCA_016801955.1 Conus betulinus | reverse complement strand
CCAACATGTAAAACTTATTGCTCTCTCTCTCTCTCTCTCTCTCTCTCTCTCTCTCTCTGGTGTTCACACGTTACAGCTTTGCCCGAAGAAGCCAGAATAACTGAAAGCTTGGGACTATGAGGTGTTGAGTGGGAATATTGAAGTGCGAAGACTTCTCAGCTGTGAACCTCTCCGAGCATTGCTCAATAATTGTCTGGATGTAGTACATTATAAAACAGAACGCGCGCGCGCGCACACACACACGCACACACACACACACACACACACACACACACACACACACACACACAGAGAGAGAGAGAGAGAGGAGAGAGAGAGGGAGAGAGAGAGAGAGAGAGAGAGAGGAGAGAGCACAGTAACAAATTCTCACCCGTCGCTCCAACACAATTCCCATCTGCTGACCCTGGTCAAGGATGTTGCAAACGGTATATAGAGTAGGGAACAAGGGATATTGGGGGTCAGGTTTACGCTGGCTTTTCTCTCTTCCCTCTCCTCTCTCTCTCTCTCTCTCTCTCTCTCTGGATTGTATTGTCAGGGAAAGCAAGCACAATTTCGCATTCTTTGAAGCCTATACCAGTTCTCTCCCATGGCGCAAACTTTTTCTTGTATTGGATTACGCTGCCAGAAGCGAATCAGATTATGTTGCTTCTAGCCCAGCAGACCGGGAGGGGCAGCATCAGGGCTAGCGATGTATCCAGCATGTTCTTCTTTAGGAAAGAGACATGCCTTTTCCATCTAAAACACTGCATTGCTTTGTACCTGTGTCATAATCCTTGTAACGATTTTCATCAAATTACAAACTTAGTTTTAGGACAGGGTTTGGGTTAGAGTTAGGATTAGCTTAAGATTGGTTAAGATCAGGGTTCGGCAGATGCGCTAACGATAGCTGATTGAATGGCCATGATGATGTGTGCTTCTTTCACCCCCGTTTGATTGGTAAGGACAGGCTCAACACCAGCGGTACTCTCGATCAAGCATCATCGCTTTCTGTAAGTCGGTAAACCGAGCACCAGCAATGCTCGATTTCCTAATTGTTAGAGCAAAATATGGTGCTGACCAGCCGCCATGGCGAAGTAATTAGCGTCGCGGACTCCCGGCTGGGAGGTCGTGGGTTCGATTCCCATCAGAGTCATGAGGGATTTTTCTGCCCCGACCGGCACCTACCCAGAGTTGAGTTTGCTACGGGCTCAGTTGGGAGACTGGGACCACACAGTCGAGTTTCATCCACTAAATGGATGCGTCTCCGAGAGCGTTGTTCAGATTTCCTGACCAACACTGCAGGTGTTTGTATCGCTCGGGCCTGGCTGACGCCGGGATTTATTATGAAAGTAAGCGTAGAGTACAGTCCTGTTATGCAATCTCAGACCAGAATGGAAATCCGTGGCATCATCTTCATCATCCTCACTCTCATCCATCAGCGTTGATTGAAAAAGTCTCAAATTCTGTGGCCCTTCATGCCCTGCTTTCATGGTGACCTCAAATTTGATATATTCTCCACGCTATAGGTTTGGTTGGATTCCGTCGTGGTCGTCGGTATCGGCAGATTCATGGGGGTTGTCGCTGGACGGACGTGGTGGCGCCCTCCGGGAGGAGAGTTCACTCACGCCGGCTCCGCGTCTAAGCAATTATTGTCGTCAGTCGGGGGCTCAGTAGGTGGTGTCCTGCATATGTTGGATCAGAACAGGCGCCACTGAATACCACCGAAGTGACTCGGCAGCAGTGCAGTGTCTCCTCCGGTGGGTTGCCTCTTGAGAACTTGACACTGATTGCACCCTGTGGATTGCCGGTGCCGGGGCTGCGACGGGCCGGCCGGGCTGTGGCTGTGTCTGTTGCTGTGGCTGTGGACGGGGTGGTCAGGGTGAGCGGCGTGGGTTCAATGCCACTGAGGTGGCGCATAAGATGGGACAGCCAAAAGAAAGGGAAAAAAAAAAATGTGCTGGATTGAGAGTGATACACACAGCTTACCTTTACATGGTTGCTTCTGAGAGAAGCGGAATCAGTGCCGTGGTCCAGCTTCGAAGAAAAGAGCAGTTGACGATCAAGCACTAAAGGTAAGAATAATGTATTACCGCTGACCTTATCATGCTTTTCCATAGGCTGAACCAAATCAGCTCCCTGTGAGTTCCGGGCACTGCACGTATAGATGTTACTCTTGACCCGGTACCGCAATCAAAATAAAAGTCTGTAAATCGAGCACCAACAAAGTATTACAGATGAGGACAGCAGATCCTTAAGTCAGCCTGCGCAGATCTCCCTATCACGTGTAACAGGCCCACTGAGGAAGAAATCAGAGAAGCATTACTCAGAGTTGAGGAATGGCAAAGCGTCAGGGTCAGATGATATTCCTGCAAAGCACTGAACGCGGACATGGAAACTACCCTTAAACTTGCTGCGCGCATTTTCGGTAAAATTTGGGAAAGTGCCATCAGTCTGGGGAGGAAGCCTACCCATTAAAACTGTAAAGAAGGAGATCTAAGGCACTGCGCCAACAACAACGGAATCGTAATCTTGTTTGTACCGGGAAAAGTCTTCAACAGAATCCATGTCCTCTTTGAAAGGATGAAAGGTAGTACAGCTGATTCTCAGCTAACTGATGAGCAAACCAGTTTCAGGAGAGAAAAAAAATCTATCATGTGCTGACCAGCGTTCAATGTTCAGCATTATCGTAGAGCAATCCTTGGAGTAGAAATCCTCTCTAGGCACCAGTGTTATGGATTATGAGAAAGCATTGAACAGCATGTGAGTGAAACACTCATCGTAGAGCAATCCTTAGAGTGAAAACCCTCTTTATGCACCAGTGTTGTGGATTATGAGAAAGCATTGAACAGCGTGTGAGTGAAACACTTTGGAAGCTGCTGGGACACGACTGCGTGCCAACAAAAGTAGTCAACCTGATTTGAAACTCCTGACGATGGACTGAACATACATCCACTGAGCACAGACTTTTTCCTTCATGAACATAGCCATGGAAGTGAGTATGATTAGGACATTTTCCCGTAGGCACACCTGTTAAAATCCCTTTGATGAATATTCATGGCACTCAAAATGTTGATATGGTATTTCATAATCCACTTAAAGAAACTTTAAAAAGTACAAGAGTAACAGACAGCAGAATGGCTGTAGGTTACAATGACTGCTATAAACGCGTACATGGTAACAAACCGAGAGTAAGAACAATCAATCACAGGAAAATAGGACGGAAGAACGTGGACTGTAACACACTCTGCAAAACCACCAGCCAGGTATGGAGGCGCTGATATATATTTGCAGAAAACCAGCTGTACTCATTTTTTTCTCAAGTTTGTTTTTATTCAAGTTAATACACAATAATACAAGGAAATGCGAAAAGAATGAAACAGCAAATACAATAATCAAAACAGATGACTTTGTATTAAGGATAGGTAAAAGACAACAATAAACGAAGGAGGAAGAGAGGGGGTAAGAAGAGAGGGAGGGACAGAGAGAGGGGAAGGAAGGAGAGAGACTGAGAGAGAGAGAGACAGAGACAGAGAGAGACAGAGACAGAGAGACAGAGAGAGGGACGGAGAGAGGGATGGAGAGAGAGTCCAAAATGTCTTGAACTTAAGTGTGGTTGGCTTAAAACATATATAAGAGTCAATAAAGGTTATGTACAATTTCCACTGGGCCTACATAGAGATTACATGATGAAAATGAACGAGACTGAAGTCATAATGATAGTCATAACGTTAATGAGGTGAATTTAAACCAACAAGCGATCACATGTCTGCCATCAGTGTCTTAAACTGGAGCTAGTTGGTGACAACGTCTTCACATACAATTTTTTTTGCGATAAATATACTTTTCGGTTCTATGTCTACATTGAGGAATACTTGAAATATAGATTTTTTTCTCGACCAACCTAAACTGGTACAAATAATGTAATTATAATGAAATGAAAAAAAAAAATAAATGTGTGTATTTTGTCAAATTCAAATATTGCTAATGGTTTGGTTATCCAAAAATGAAATGCACTCAGACATTTTCATTTATCAACTATTTTGCAAGCTCGTGGAATGACCATGCAGTGCGAAAACAGGCGTGGGATGCTAACTTTAAACATGTTACAGACAGTGCATTGACGGATAATGGGCGAAACTCAGCCACGTGGTCCAAAGCCACGTGGTCCAAAGCCACGTGGTCCACAGCCACGTGGTCCCAGTCTTCCCAATGAGCCCATAGCAAACTCGGCTCTGACTAGGAACCGGCCATGACAGAAAAATCCTCGATTAAATGGTTCTGATGGGAATCAAACGCACGACCTCCCAGTCGGGAGTCTGCGACGCTGACCACTTCGCCTTGGCGGCCAGCAAAGGAAAGTAAAATTAACACTGGAAGTTAACACAAGAAAACAAGGAGAGAAACCCACTCTATCTGTTTACAACAAAAACACAAGAAATGTAGAGCATTGTATATATATATATAATTATTGAATTATAAACAAAGCTTGCTCTTATGTCGTAGATTGTAGAAATAGGGGGTGGGGGGGGGGGGGGGTGGTAAGCCTTCATATCTGCAGTGGTAGATAATTCTGCCTAACTAACAGTATGTGCTTTAGTGGGTGAATGGGAATAATAAATGCTTCTCAAAATGAACCTTCAGCAAGCTTATAGTCTCCGAAGCGGGAGACAATCTCCAATGGGGAGAAAGCTCACTATACATAACTCCTGGTCAGATACCGGTATTTCGAAACCTGATTGTTCCTCCTCAGTGACCGCGGAAAGTGGTAATTTGACTCCTCTGCCTTTTCCGTTTTAGAAGAATGCTATCCCAGAAAAAGGCTGGTGTGCAATACCGTAGTATGTTTGTTGAGTTTTCAAAAAACAATATATAGTTAGGCAGAATGATCTACCACTACAGATATGAATGCTTATCACCCCCTATTTCTACAATGTCAGACATGAGCAAGCTTTGCTTATAATTCAATATCTATCTATCTATATATCTATCTATCTATCTATCTATCTATCTATCTATCTATCTATCTATGTGTGTGTGTGTGTGTGTGTGTGTGTGTGTGTGTGTGTGTGTGTGTGTGTGTGTGTGTGTGTGAGCGACATTACCACACATCATATGTATGCCTGTTTAAACAGGCGTGGTTCTTGGCAAGGACACTGGTTTGAAAGGCAATTCATTCTCTTCACATTGTTATAGAGCAGGACAACAAGAAATAAAATACACTTCGTCTTCAGTGCGTTTTTTTACACATGGAAACAGTCCTGTCTACAGAATGACTCTCACAATGTCTGTGATGGCGCACTCTCTATACCATGTCTACGATGGCGCACTCTCTATACCATGTCTACGATGGCGCACTCTCTATACCATGTCTACGATGGCGCACTCTCTATACCATGTCTATGATGGCGTACTCTCCATACAATGTCTATGATGGTGCACTCTCTATACCATGTCTATGATGGCGCACTCTCTATACCATGTCTATGATGGTGCACTCTCTATACAAATACTAGGGAAGGGAAGTAAGTAAGCGCCGTGAACTGCGTTTGTGTGGAGTTAGGGACAGATAATTATCTCACCGTGGGAACAAAGTGATAATAATGATAACAGTAATAGTGATAATAATGACAATAGTAATGATTAGGATGATGAAGAAGAAGATGGTGATAACAATAATAACAACAATGTAGGGACTTACCAAGTCGGGCTCCCAACCCGCGGCGCATTACAATGTACAAACGAGCAGTGGAGTAGAATAAAATGAGATCAAGGATAATTTACATACACGTCATACGTATGCGTACTTCACTGTGAAAAAAAAAACTGAAAATTAACACCGTGAATGATGAGCAGGTGGACAGGCCAAAACGTGGAACTGAATAAAGACAGTATATCACACACATAAATATCACCAGGCTCAGCTAAAATGGTAAAATAATATATCGGTATACGAAATAACTAATTCAAAAGGAGAGAGAGAGAGAGAGAGAGAGAGAGGAGAGAGAGAGAGAGAGAGAGAGAGAGAGAGAGGACCCACAGTATACGTTCAAAACAGGTGAAGAGTTCCGATAATCGAATCGATGCGCATAACCCGTGCTACATATCTACACGCGTTTTGTAAATTCGGAGAAAGTAATTAGGCCAGGATGTTTAATCTGTGCTGCACAACTAAAACAGCTATGCTGTTAATGCGTTTGATTTAATGTGGCGAATAGTTTTTGGTACGGAGTTCCATTGTTTTAGGGCAGTGAATGAAAAAGCATGTTCTGCAAATGTCTTTGAATACACGAAGTGAGGTTATATGTGGATGAAGGCAATGCTCAAGATGGTGAGCAGAGAAAGAGAAGATTCGAACCGCGAAAGCTGGAGTAGTTGTAAGGAGGAAAAGGACGGAGGGGCTTGTCTTGAATGTGTGCTTTAATGGAGACCAATGTAGGATTGTACGCGTACTTTAATCGTGACCAATGTAGGATTCGTACTAGAGGTGCAACACGGGCTTGGTTTTTCTGTCTGTTTTTCTGTTTTTATATTCTTCCTAAAGTAGACCAGCAGCTGAATTTTTTTTACACCTTTCGCAGAATATCTATTCACCTTTCATAACATCCAGCAAGAAAAACATTGCCACAGTCACTTCTGAACAGGACAAATGAACAAATTAATAGAAGTGTTGCTGCATTTGTGAAGTGCGACAATGATCTGGTGGGGAGCCACGTAATCAAATGTGACTTATATGCTTGTTGTTCTTGTTGGATTACTTACTCTTGTGAATGTTTCAATAGTTTAGATGCAACCCCCTTCACACTCTATTCAAGAGAGGAAGGAAGGACGTTTAACTGCTCTTTAGTGAATCCTGATCATTATGACTATTACGCCGTCTTTCCTTCAGTGCTGTTCAGTGTTGTAGCTGCTGCTTCATAAGCATGCATCAATGCGTATACGAAAAAGCAACCAGACATTTTGCCAAGAGAAAAACTACAGGGATTTGGTGAAACAGACGTGACCAGTTTTGCAAGATGTCTGCGTGCCAGTCACGTCGTCCGTGAACAACTGACATGACTTGGTCGTCGGTGTAAAAGCAAAATGGTGGTGGCAGGCCGACCGGTGGGCACACAGAGTTGCGCATTTCATCACAGCGGGGACGAGGATCGGTGGTCCCCCCAACTGCACCACGCCCAGGTCCGTTGTCCTGCTGAAAAGCTCCTCAGTCATGGCGTCTGCACACACAAAGGAGAAATATGGAAAGGAACCGGGAGAGAGAGAGAGAGAGAGAGAGAGAGAGAGAGAGAGAGAGAGAGAGAGAGAGAGAGAGAACTAAAACTATGGTGCCGGGTGTTGGAATCTTGAATTGAATCAAAGACTTACAGATCTTCAGTCTAATGTTCTTCCAACGGAGCTATTCAGGCTGACAGAAAGTGCGATGTGTTTCTATCTATATGTACATAAGTACCAAGTGTCTTCTACAACAAGTGAACATAAACACACACAAGATTTAAGTAATCAACTAAACCACATTGCCGCACAAATTTTTAGAAGTCTTTTATAGGCTACCTTCTGCAACAAGTGAGCATAAAGACGTGCAAAACTTGATTAATTAACTAATCAGATAATCAGTCTTAATCAAACCAGCAGGGACACTCCTCAAGCCTTCCTGATGCTGAATGGTTCCACTGGTGTGAACAGACTTCCTCTCTGGCTCATTAACTGCATCGGCCCTCCTCCCCTCACCCCCTTACCCTTCCAGCCTCTCGCCGTCCACGTTCGATTGCATCACGACCCACAGTGACAACTATGTCTCTATGATCTACAGTGATGTTGACATCCCTGTGATCTACGGTGGTGACAATCCCCCTTTGACCTACAAGATGACGACATGCCCATGACCTGCTGCGATGACGACGACACCCCCACGGCCTGCAGTACTGACGACACCCCCAAGGCCTGCAGTACTGACGACACCCCACGGCCTGCAGTACTGACGACACCCCCACGGCCTGCAGTACTGACGACACCCCTTCGAACTACAGTGATGACAGCACAGTGACACAGTGATGACAGCAGACCTGTGACCTACAGTGATGACAGCAGACCTGTGACCTACAGTGATGAAGAAGACCTGTGACCTACAGTGATGACAGCAGAGACCTGTGACCTACAGTGATGACAGCAGACCTGTGACCTACAGTGATGACAGCAGACCTGTGACCTACAGTAGTGATGACAGCATACCTGTGACCTACAGTAGTGATGACAGCAGACCTGTGACCTACAGTGATGACAGCAGACCTGTGACCTACAGTGATGACAGCAGACCTGTGACCTACAGTACTGACAGCAGACCTGTGACCTACAGTGATGACAGCAGACCTGTGACCTACAGTGATGACAGCATACCTGTGACCTACAGTGATGACAGCAGACCTGTGACCTACAGTGATGACAGCAGACCTGTGACCTACAGTGATGACAGCAGACCTGTGACCTACAGTACCTGACAGCAGACCTGTGACCTACAGTACTGACAGCAGACCTGTGACCTACAGTGATGACAGCAGACCTGTGACCTACAGTATGACAGCAGACCTGTGACCTACAGTACTGACAGCAGACCTGTGACCTACAGTGATGACAGCAGACCTGTGACCTACAGTGATGACAGCAGACCTGTGACCTACAGTACTGACAGCAGACCTGTGACCTACAGTGACTGACAGCAGACCTGTGACCTACAGTGATGACAGCAGACCTGTGACAGTACAGTACTGACAGCAGCACCCTGTGACCTACAGTGATGACAGCAGACCTGTGACCTACAGTGATGACAGCAGCCTGTGACCTACAGTGATGACAGCAGACCTGTGACACAGTGATGACAGCAGACAGTGACCTACAGTGACCAGACACCTACAGTGATGACAGCAGACCTGTGACCTACAGTGATGACAGCAGACCTGTGACCTACAGTACCTGACAGTGATGACAGCAGACCTACCTACAGTGATGACAGCAGACCTGTGACCTACAGTGATGACAGCAGACCTGTGACCTACAGTGATGACAGCAGACCTGTGACCTACAGTGATGACAGCAGACCTGTGACCTACAGTAGTGATGACAGCAGACCTGTGACCTACAGTGATGACAGCAGACCTGTGACCTACAGTGATGATGACAGCAGACCTGTGACCTACAGTGTGATGACAGCAGACCTGTGACCTACAGTGATGACAGCAGACCTGTGACCTACAGTGATGACAGCAGACCTGTGACCTACAGTGATGACAGCAGACCTGTGACCTACAGTGATGACAGCAGACCTGTGACCTACAGTAGATGACAGCAGACCTGTGACCTACAGTAGTGATGACAGACCTGTGACCTACAGTAGTGATGACAGCAGACCTGTGACCTACAGTGATGACAGCAGACCTGTGACCTACAGTGATGACAGCAGACCTGTGACCTACAGTGATGACAGCAGACCTGTGACCTACAGTGACAGCAGACCTGTGACCTACAGTGATGACAGCAGACCTGTGACCTACAGTATGACAGCAGACCTGTGACCTACAGTGATGACAGCAGACCTGTGACCTACAGTGACAGCAGACTGTGACCTACAGTACTGACAGCACCTACAGACCTGTGACCCTACAGTGATGACAGACACCTGTGACCTACAGTACTGATGACCTGTGACCTACAGTGATGACAGCAGACCTGTGACCTACACAGTGATGACAGCAGACCTGTGACCTACAGTGATGACAGCAGACCTGTGACCTACAGTGATGACAGCAGACCTGTGACCTACAGTGATGACAGCAGACCTGTGACCTACAGTGATGACAGCAGACCCTGTGACCTACAGTGATGACAGCAGACCTGTGACCTACAGTGATGACAGCAGACCTGTGACCTACAGTGATGACAGCAGACCTGTGACCTACAGTGATGACAGCAGCACCCTGTGACCTACAGTGATGACAGCAGACCTGTGACCTACAGTGATGACAGCAGACCTGTGACCTACAGTGATGACAGCAGACCTGTGACCTACAGTGATGACAGCAGACCTGTGACCTACAGTGATGACAGCAGACCTGTGACCTACAGTGATGTGTGACAGCAGACAGCAGACCTGTGACCTACAGTGATGACAGCAGACCTGTGACCTACAGTGTGACAGCAGACCTGTGACCTACAGTACTGACAGCAGACCTGTGACCTACAGTGATGACAGCAGACCTGTGACCTACAGTGATGACAGCAGACCTGTGACCTACAGTGATGACAGCAGACCTGTGACCTACAGTGATGACAGCAGACCTGTGACCTACAGTACTGACAGCAGACCTGTGACCTACAGTGATGACAGCAGACCTGTGACCTACAGTGATGACAGCAGACCTGTGACCTACAGTACTGACAGCAGACCTGTGACCTACAGTGATGACAGCAGACCTGTGACCTACAGTGATGACAGCAGACCTGTGACCTACAGTGATGACAGCAGACCTGTGACCTACAGTATGATGACAGCAGACCTGTGACCTACAGTGATGACAGCAGACCTGTGACCTACAGTGATGACAGCAGACCTGTGACCTACAGTGATGACAGCAGACCTGTGACCTACAGTGATGACAGCAGACCTGTGACCTACAGTACTGACAGCAGACCTGTGACCTACAGTGATGACAGCAGACCTGTGACAGCTGTGACCTACAGTGATGACAGCAGACCTGTGACCTACAGTATGACAGCAGACCTGTGACCTACAGTGATGACAGCAGACCTGTGACCTACAGTGATGACAGCATACCTGTGACCTACAGTGATGACAGCAGACCTGTGACCTACAGTGATGACAGCAGACCTGACCTACAGTGATGACAGCAGACCTGTGACCTACAGTGATGACAGCAGACCTGTGACTGTGACAGCAGACCTGTGACCTACAGTGATGACAGCAGACCTGTGACCTACAGTGATGACAGCAGACCTGTGACCTACAGTGATGACACAGACCTGTGACCTACAGTACTGACAGCAGACCTGTGACCTACAGTGATGACAGCAGACCTGTACAGTGATGACCTACAGTGATGACAGCAGACCTGTGACCTACAGTGATGACAGCAGACCTGTGACCTACAGTGTATGACAGCAGACCTGTGACCTACAGTGATGACAGCAGACCTGTGACCTACAGTGATGACAGCAGACCTGTGACCTACAGTGATGACAGCAGACCTGTGACCTACAGTGATGACAGCAGACCCTGTGACCTACAGTGATGACAGCAGACCTGTGACCTACAGTGATGTGACCTACAGTGATGACAGCAGACCTGTGACCTACAGTGATGACAGCAGACCTGTGACCTACAGTACTGACAGCAGACCTGTGACCTACAGTGATGACAGCAGACCTGTGACCTACAGTACTGACAGCAGACCTGTGACCTACAGTGATGACAGCAGACCTGTGACCTACAGTGATGACAGCAGACCTGTGACCTACAGTACCTGTGACCTGACAGCATACCTGTGACCTACATGACAAGACGTGACATACCTGTGATACCTGTGACCTATGGTGAAGACGGCATACCTGTGATCTACGATGAAGACGGCATACCTGTGATCTACGATACAGGCATACTGACGATCTACAGTACCCACCCCTGATACTTAGTGATGACAGAATACCTGTGACCTACAGTATTGACGACATCCCTTTGAACTACGACCCTATGACCTATATTGATGACGTCATGCCCTTAACTTACTGTGATGACGTCCCTATGACCTATATCTATGACGACATCCCTTTAACCTATGGAGATGACGCCCCTGTGACCTATATTGATGACGACATCCCTTTAACCTACAGAGACGACGTCCTTATGACCTATATTGATGACGGCATCCGTTTAACCTACGGAGATGACGCCCCTGTGACCTATATTGATGACATCCCTTTAAACCACAGTGATGACGTCCCTAAAACCTATATTGAAGACGACATCCGTTTAAACCACAGTGATGACCTCCCTATGACCTATATTGATGACGACATCCCTTTAAACCACAGTGATGACGTCCTTATGACCTATATTGATGACGACATCCCTTTAAACCACATTGATGACATCCCTATGACCTATATTGATGACGAAATCCCTTTAACTTACTGTGATGACGTCCCTGTGACCTATATTGATGACGACACCCCTTTAACCTACAGAGAGGGCTGCCTACCTGGGTAGTGCCGACTGAAGAGCTGCCAGCTGGCGCTTCATTCAGTCGTTTCCCGTGTCATCCACTCAGTATCGTTCAATATCAATCACTCATTTTCCTTACTTCCTTCATTCTTTCCATTTCTCACTCAGGGGTGCATGCCATGTGTAACGTGTCATCCATACCAACGGCCAAACTGGCCTTCTCTTCCGAATATTGGTGGTGATGGGATTTTACGTGTGTGCAAGATGTTATGCGTGCGTTCACACAAACCTCGGTTTATAGTCTCATTCGAAGGACTGTATGGGAAATGGAGTCGGAATCAATGTTAACTCCGAGGGAAAAATCCCCCTGTACCGAAACGCCCGGCGGAGGTTCGAACCCGCAACCCAGGATCACCAAGATTACGAGTCAGGCGCTGTACCAACTGAGCTATTCGCGCGTGGACATGAAACATGATTGTAGCGTTGTAGACATTTCATTCAAAATGAAATAAAGCGGTAAACTTGATGAACGTAAAAAAAATAGTGTATTCTGACATTTAAAAAGAAAGTGAAAATGATGCATCCAAAAACGAAGATAACTTTCTAAGATAATTTGAATCGCCCTGGGTAGAATTTTCTTGAACAGAATTCCGTGTATCGGAAAATATGTTACGCTGAAGTATGGTCCTACCAGCATTTGAGGAAGCAGCCATGGGAGATGCAGATGCAGGAGCAGGAGTTGCAGATGCAGGTACAGCTGATGGTACAGGTGCGAGGGCTGTAGATGTGGATACGGGAGCTGCAGAGATAGATACACGAGTTAAAGATGCAGATACGAGAGCTGTAGATGTAGACACCAGGGTTGTAGATGTAGATACGGCAGTTGTAGACGTAGGCACATGAGCTGAAGGTGCAGATACAAGAGCTGTAGATATAGATACCGGAGTTGTAGATGCAGACATGGGGAGTTGCAGATGTTGGCAGACGAGCTGAAGGTGCAGGTACAGAAGTTGTAGATGCTGGTGCAGAAGTTGTTGATGTAGGTACAGATGTTGTAGATGTAGGTACAGAAGTTGTAGATGTAGGTACCGAAGTTGTAGATGTAGGTACAGAAGTTGTTGATGTAGGTACAGATGTTGTAGATACAGGTACAGAAGTTGTAGATGTTGGTACAGATGTTGTAGATGTAGGTACAGAAGTTGTAAATGTTGGTACATAAGTTGTAGATGTTGGTACTGAAGTTGTAGATGTTGGTACAGTTGTTGATGTAGGTACAGATGTTGTAGATGTAGGTACAGATGTTGTGTTGATGTAGGTACAGATGTTGTAGATGTTGGTATAGAAGTTGTAGATGTTGGTACAGTTGTTGATGTAGGTACAGAAGTTGTAGATGTAGGTACAGTTGTTGATGTAGGTACAGAAGTTGTTGATGTAGGTACAGAAGTTGTAGATGTTGGTACAGTTGTTGATGTAGGTACAGATGTTGTAGATGTAGGTACAGTTGTTGATGTAGGTACAGTTTGTTGATGTAGGTACAGAAGTTGTTGATGTAGGTACAGAAGTTGTTGATGTAGGTGCAGAAGTTGTAGATGTAGGTACCGGAGTTGTAAATGTAGGTACAGAAGTTGTAGATACAGGTGCAGAAGTTGTTAATGTAGGTACAGGAGTTGTTGATGTAGGTACAAGAGTTGTAGATACAGGTACAGAAGTTGTAGATATAGGTACAGAATTTGCAGATATAGGTACAGAAGTTGTTGATGTAGGTGCAGTAGTTGTAGATGTAAGTACAGAAGTTGTTGATGTAGGTGCAGGAGTTGTAGATGTAGGTACAGAAGTTGTTGATGTAGGTATAGAAGTTGTAGATGTAGGTGCAGGAGTTGATGATGTAGGTACAGAAGTTGTAGATGTAGGTGCAGGAGTTGTTGATGTAGGTACAGAAGGTGTTGATGTAGGTACAGAAGTTGTTGATGTAGGTACAGTTGTTGATGTAGGTATAGAAGGTGTAGTTGTAGGTACATAAGTTGTTGATGTAGGTACAGAAGCTGTAGATGTAGATACAGAAGTTGTAGATGCAGGTACGAAAGTTGTAGTTGAATTTAGAGGAATTGTAGATGCAGGTATGGGAGCTGCGAGTGCCGACACTGGGGTTGTAGATGTAGGCACGGAGGATGTAGATGTAGTTACAGAGTTTGTATGTATAGGAACGGTGGACGTTAACACTACCGTTGTTGCCGCAGCTGAAAGAGATCAGAGATATGTGTGTTCAAGACAACTGGGCAACGAACCAGGCTTGCAAAACATGAAAAATGATGAATGATCATCGCATATCAATCAGTTTTTGTACATACACTGAACGCCATATCATATGACTGACCAGAGAGAGAGAGAGAGAGAGAGAGAGAGAGAGAGAGAGAGAGAGAGAGAGAGAGAGAGAGAGAGAGAGAGAGAGAGAGAGAGAGAGAGTGTTGAATATTGTATTCAATCAATTCTAAATCATCAATTTTGTTTTCATAAAAAAATCATCATCCCAGTGTGAATCGAATTTATGAGGTACTGAAAAGAAAAATCAGTCATTACTCTTAAGATATCACTGCCTAATGTTGACGTGAACAAACATTGAAAAGTCACTAAGTCAATACTATATGAGGCCCAGTTTTGACATAACCTGCTATTGAAGTCACTAAGTCTTGACATAACCTGTTACTGAAATCATTAATTTAACACTGTGTGAGGCCAGCACTGCGCGTCAATGCAAGTCTGGAAAGGCTGTTACATCGGACACAGTCCACAGAAGG
>JADBJO010009016.1:50000-65000 GCA_016801955.1 Conus betulinus | reverse complement strand
TTGTCTGGACTGATACTGCCCCCTAGTGAGTTTGTTATTGGTTTAGTTGGGAAGATTGTAACCCCGCGGTCGAGCTTCACTGACTTAAAGCTTGCATCTCTGAGAGTGTTGCTTCAATTTTCTGACCAGCACTGCAAATGTCTGTATCTCTCGGGCCTGGTTGACGCCGGGATATAACATGAAAGTAAGCGTAGAGCGCAGCCTTGTAATGCATCTAAGACAAGCGTGGACCTCCATGGCATCATTGCCATTATCCGTAACCCCATCAATCAGCAGAAAAAAAAAACTCTGAAGTGTTTTGGCTCTTCGTGACCAGCTCTCATGTTTGACCCCCATTCTTTATTCCCCGTGCACGTCCATGCCTTTGGTGAGTTGGGACCGAAGTTGCCGGTGTCGGCCAGTTTTCGGGAATTGTCGTTGGACGGTTATGGTGATCATCTCTGAAGGGGGGGCGCTCAGCCTTTCGCAATTATTGTCGTCAGTGGGGGGTGGGGAAGGGAGGGGGAGGGGTGGTGGTGGTAGGCGATGTCCTGTGTTTGTGGGATCAGAACTGGCACTGAAAACCTCCCACGTGACCCGGCGGTGATGCAGTGTCTCCTCTTGTGTGTGGCCTCCTGACCAACTTCTACTGACCGCTCTCTGTCCATTGCCGGTGCCGGGGTTGTGATTTGATTCAGTCACGCCATTTAATATGCTTGCACTTGCGTATGTACACACACACGCATGCGTGCACATCTCTACGCGCTTTTGCGCGCGCGAGCGCGCGCGCGCGCACACACACACACACACACACACACACACACACACACACACACACACACACACACACATTAAATTCATATTTACGGCCACTGGGTTGGGTGTCGAACACGACGGGTCAGCTTATTCCTACTGCTGGACGAAGGGCATCAAAACAGGTAAACCGTATATGAACCAGCCACCAGTGGCACAGTGGTCATTGTCACTGGCTCGCAGGTTGGCAAGCTGTGGGTTCAAATCCTGCCAGAGGCATTTATTTCAGGGACTTTTCGGCCCTGGCTGGCACCTACCCACAGTTGATTGGGCAATGGGCTTAAATGGGAAGACTGAAGCCGCACAATCCAGTTTCTCCATTTAACGGAGGCGTGTTGTGTCTAGGTGTGTTGCTCAAATTTCCTGACCAACACCGCAGGTGTCTGTATCTCTCGGACGTGTTTGACGTCGCGATGTTTTATGAATGGAGGCATTGATTTTGGCTTTTTTTTTCCTTGCAGTATGTGATAAGAACTAGAATCCGTAACTTTTATCACTCTCATTCTCAGTGATCATCTGCTTTCTTGGTGGCCTCAGTTTTACCTCAAGTCTATGCTGGGTTAAGTTCGTGCCCAAGTCTTCGGCATGGGCAAACCTTCACGAGGACTGTGGCTGGATGGACGTAGTGGTGCCCTCTTGAGATAAGTGCACATTCATGCTGGCTCCAAGACTAACACATGAATGCAGAGCGCCTAGTAAGTGACATCTTACGTACGCTGGTTCAGAACAAACACCACTGAAATAACTCAACAGCAATGCTGTAACAAACACCACTGAACACCACTGAAATGACTCAACAGTCAGAACAAAACCGCTGAACACCACTGAAATAACTCAACAGCAATGCTGTAACAAACACCACTGCACATCACTGAAATAACTCAACAGCAATGCTGTGTCTCCTCTGGTGGGTTGGCTTTGAAGTCCTGATATTGACGACTACCTGTTGATTGCAGTGCTGATATTGACGGCTACCTGTTGATTGCAGTCCTGATATTGACGGCCACCTGTTGACTGCAGTCCTGATATTGACGGCCACCTGTTGACTGCAGTCCTGATATTGACGGCCACCTGTTGACTGCAGTCCTGATATTGACGGCCACCTGTTGACTGCAGTGCTGATATTGACGGCTACCTGTTGACTGCAGTCCTGATATTGACGGCCACCTGTTGACTGCAGTGCTGATATTGACGGCTACCTGTTGATTGCAGTGCTGATATTGACGGCCACCTGTTGATTGCAGTGCTGATATTGACGGCTACCTGTTGACTGCAGTCCTGATATTGACGGCCACCTGTTGACTGCAGTGCTGGGATTGCAACAGGACAAAGCAGGATGTGGCGGCCATGAGCAGACAGGAATGAACGATATGGAAGTGATGAGACTGGGGGAAACGAATGAGGAGACGAAAAGAAAGGAAACAAATGTCAGACAGAATGCATCTCAATTCATTTCTCCTCTCTCCCATTCTAAACCACACCCCCAATCTGCGCCAAAGAAAACTTGCCTGTTAAAAGATCTGAAACACTCAAGATTCATACAGTGTAACAAAACCTGTCTTATTTATATAATGGTGACCTGGCAAAAAGCAAACGAAGTGTGTTTGTTTCAAAACGCAGTGGTAATGAAACTATTTCAAATACTGACACTAGGTATGGTTCCCATAAGCGAAACTTGCTCTTATAGAGCTTCAGACACGCTTTTGATGGCAACACGTCTCCGAACAAAACAGTTGTAAGAAATATCGACATGATGCTCTGTTTTATGGCAAACAAAAAGTTTTTTTTTTCTAATCTTATTATTTTCTTTCGAAATGTTGCGTTAGAGACATCATTCTTTCTTCGAAATGCCACATTGCAGATTTTGAGTACCAATTTATCTATCTTCGAGCGCAGTTTTCTTCAGCAAATCAGATCTGAGTATACTTTTCTTCCATGCAAACTACCCAATGCTTTGGTAACCCTCCGCTGTTCGTCTTCCGTCTCCAGGTGAACCAGGTGAGTGCCGTCTACTTCACACTGTTTGGAGGCTGTGATCCAGTTCATTCTATTGGAAAACCCGTAATAGCACACCCCGTCCACCAGCCGAGCCAGTTTGCTCCTGAGGGTGGCAAATTTGGGGACAGGCCTGGCCATGGGTTCTGGTCGGAAGATCTGCAAAGACACATAACATCATGGGTTACACACAGAAAAAAAAGAAAAAAAAAAGTGTGTACGTGCGCGCGCATTGTTTGCGTGTGTGTGATACAAAGGTCCTACGTCATCCAGAAACATGTAGATGTTTTATTATACTGATTATCAATGAAGAAAGGTACACGCGCATGCGTTTGTACTTGCGCGCGCGCGCGCGCGCGCGCGCGCGCACACACACACACACACACACACATACACACACACACACAGAGAGAGAGAGAGAGAGAGAGAGAGAGAGAGAGAGAGAGAGAGAGAGAGAGAGATTCGCATGGTTTATTCATTCACAGGCATTGGCCCCTGATGAAGGGGTGTAGACATTATTTACAAAACTCACGAAGCAGAAACAAAACACAAAAAAGACCTGCATTTAATTCGAATTACGGACAGTAACATGATTCTGCCCCGACAAATGCAACACGCGCGAAACCAAAAATGTTTTCATGTGTACAGATATTTAATTGCAACCCTTGTGAATCAAATTAAAGCAATTTCATTTGGATTGCGTAATGTTTTTGCAATGATAAAGCAATGTAAAGAGACCCACCCTGGGAAAAGAAAATCCACAAACATGTTTCTTTAATCTGTTCAAAAACGGATTGTCCACCCCGCGCAGCAACACAATCGAGACAGCGCGCTGCCTCATGGAGTTGATGGTGTTTGCGATGACGGCCTGGGGGATGTTTTCCCACTCCTGTCGCAGGACGTGCAGCAGCTGTTCCCGATTAGCTGGACGTGGGCGGTTTGCATGGACTCGCCGGCCAAGTTCTCCCCAGATGTTCTCGATTGGATTGAGATCTGGACTGTTCGCAGGCCATGCCATCCTGGTGATCCCAGCTTCCTGAATGAAAGTGTTGACAGCCCTGCAGCGGTGTGTGTGTGGCGTTGTCATCCTGGAGGACAGCTTGGGGTCCGATCTGCTGGAGGGTCGCTGTGACCAGAGGCTGTAAGATCTCCTGCAGGTAGCGCTGCCCATTGAGCATGCCCTCCACATGGTAGAGAGGAGTCCTGTAGTGTGTCGGCTGATGCCTCCCCAAACCATAATGGAGCCACCTCCAAAAGCAGCCGCCTCCTGGATAGCATCATCTTGCAGCTGCTCCTGTGGGCGCCGCCACACCCTGATGCGGCCGTCTTGGGGCTCACCATGAAGCGCGATTCGTCGGTGAACAGGACATGGCCCCAATGAGCACGAGTCCACCTCAAATGGTCCTGGCACCAAGCAAGTCGGCGTGCCCTGTGACCTGCAGTCAGCATGGGCTTCTTCACCGGACGCCTGGAACGCAAGGCGGCGGCATGTAGGCGACGCCGAGTGGTCTGCCCGCTTACTGCTGTGTTGGTGGAAGCACGCAGTTGCTGACTCAAGGCATTGGCGGTGGTTGTCCTCTCCCGAAGGGCCTGTCTGCAGAGGTACCGGTCCTCACGTTGTGTGGGCTTCTTGGGACGCCCTGGGCGTGGCCGTTCCTGGACGGTGCCTGTGGTTTGATGGCGCTGTCTCAGACGGATGATGACCGAGTGTGACACTTGCAGCCTTCTGGCCACCTCTCGGACGCCTACTCCGTCCTGCAGCCAGGCGATAGCTCGGGCACGATCGAAATTTCTCAACTTTCGTCTCGCTGGCATGTTGGTGTTGTGCTTCAGAACGGTATTCGACGGCTTTTATGGCCATTGTGGTGAGCACAACGCACTCCCATACCTTCATGCTGTCACGTGCATCAGGATTTTCACCTGTTGACAGTTCGAGTCAGTGTGCACGGATTGCTGATAAAACAGCTTGGTTTGCCAAACAAGAGCACTTTTCTGCACGCTCAAAGGGAGTCAGTGCAGCTGTTGCATGCTTGGTAGTATTTATTGAGAAGGCCGGCTCCGCGACTAAGCAATTGTTGTCGTCAGTAGGGGGCTTAGTAGGTGGCGTTCTGCGTATGCTGGATTAGAACAGGCGCCACTGAACACCACCGAAGTGACTCGGCAGCAGTGCAGTGTCTCCTCCGGTGGGTTGTCTCTTGAGGACTTGACACTGACTGCTTCCTGTAGATTGCCGGTGCCAGAGCTGCGCCTGGACCGACCGGGCTGTAGCTGTGGACCAGGTCTGAATTCTGAGGCCACAAATTTCAAATGTCCATCCATATCGAGAACTAGATACGAGAGAGAGAGAGAGAGAGAGAGAGAGAGAGAGAGAGAGAGAGAGAGAGAGAGAGAGAGAGAGAGAGAGAGAGAGAACGCGTATGTAAAAGACATTCAGATTCAGATAATTTATTCATGATGGGCCATGGCCTCAAATGAAGGGTGTGTGAATACATAAAGTCAATAATCATTACAAAATCATATAAATACACGGAACAAAACACAAATCATCGTCACATAGTCAAGAAGAGACAATTCTCTATATCTAAAGGCTTTGTGCAAAACAATTAACATTGTGACACCTACAGCAGAGCAGAATGATAAAAAACAGATTTAGTTTCTTTACAGATGGATGTTCATAATACTGGGCTTCATAAACTTGTCAGTAATGCTCCTGAGAGCCGAACAGCAAAGAACGATATGACTTTCCCTGTTTTCTGCGATTCTTGACATAGAGTACAAAACCAATTACGAGTGTTACATGTTGGGTATCACAGATAATGGCATGGAGTACAAAACGAATCACGAGTGTTACATGTTGGATATCAAAGATAATACATAGTGTACAAAACGAATCACGAGTGTTACATGTTGGATATCACAGATAATGACACCGAGTACAAAACCCATCACGAGTGTTACATGTTGGATATCACAGATAATACATAGAGTACAAAACCAATCACAAGTGTTACATGTTGGATATCACAGGTAATGACATAGAGTACAAAACCAATCACGAGTGTTACATGTTGGATATCAAAGATAATACATAGAGTACAAAACGAATCACGAGTGTTACATGTTGGATATCACAGATAATGACACAGAGTACAAAACGAATCAGCAGTATTACATGTTCGATATCAAAGATAATGACACAGAGTACAAAACGAATCAGCAGTATTACATGTTCGATATCAAAGATAATGACAGAGTACAAAAAAACGAATCAGCAGTATTACATGTTCGATATCAAAGATAATGACATAGAGTACAAAACGAATCAGCAGTGTTACATGTTCGATATCAAAGATAATGACAGAGTACAAAACGAATCAGCAGTATTACATGTTCGATATCAAAGATAATGACATAGAGTACAAAACGAAACAGCAGTATTACATGTTCGATATCAAAGATAATGACAGAGTACAAAACGAATCACGAGTTTTACATGTTCTTTACATAGAGGACAAACGAATCACGAGTTTTACATGTTCTTTACATAGAGGACCAAACGAGTCACGGTTATTACACGTTGGATATCAAAGATACTGACATAGAGCACAAAACGAATCAGCAGTATTACACGTACTTTACATAGAGTACAAAACGAATCACGAGTATTACATGTTCTTTACATAGAGGACAAAACGAATCACGGGTATTACATGTTGGATATCAAAGTTAATGACATAGAATACAAAATGAATCACGAGTATTATATAATCGACATCATGTACAACATATTACACACTATGCAAGGTATTTTGTTATCTTACCTTTGAAATAAATAGGCAACAGTGGGTAGATATACATGCAGAAACAATGTAAATAGGACATCAATCAGTTTTACCATAAACGAGGTCATACAGATTTTGTCTGTCTTTACCCAGAGACTTCTTCAGAGCAACAGTAGACAACCACTCTTCTAGTCCCCATATCTCAGAATCATACTACCCAAGCGGCTAAATCTAGGTATCACAGAATTTGATAAACACGTTTACTGAACAATTATTTTAGAATATGCAACTTTTTCACAATGTAAATCAAAATGTTTTTAGCCTTAATTGACAGGTCTTTCTTTGCACTAATGAAATTCAAACACAAACACGTGGAAAATAACATACCTACATATCTATGAACGTTGTGTTACAATTTAAAAAGGGAGACAAGAGAGGGGGAACTTTTGCGAAAGACGTCCTAGCAATAATGAAGCGTTGCAAGCCTCCTTTTACTTAGGCCCCTATTGCTTTTAGTCCTTTGTATTTTCGGTCAGTATAGTACTATTGTCGATTTATATAAAATATTTGGAAAGTGAACGTATGCCTAATTGTCCAGTATTGTTTCTGGATCGATTGATAAGGCGATTGGAACATTCAAGATTATGTTAGAATGTTCACCATGTTTCCGTAAGTTGCTAGTGCATTACCGAAGGTTCGAGAATGTTGTAGAAGCTGACCGAATCACATTCGCATACGCTCGTCACGATTTCCCTTGGTTAAGCTTACTGATATGCAGATATTCTAGAAAAGAATAATCGAGTATGTTCGACAATATTATCTAGATAACATATAAAAGAAATGAGAGCTCTGCGACAGAGAGAGAGAGAGAGAGAGAGAGAGAGAGAGAGAGAGAGAGAGAGAGAGAGAGAGAGAGAGAGAGAGAGAGAGAGAGAGAGAGAGAGATTTTGACGAGTTCTAGATATTGTCGAGCATAAAAGTGTTAGAGTTTTCACTGAGTTTGAGTCTAGTCGATGAAAAGCTGCCATTGGTAGAATATTGCTTGCTGCATGTACAATTGAGTTCCTGTCCGACTTATTGAACCTGAAGGTCAGTGGATCGTTTTTGTTCCTATTTTCTTCAACGTTTGTAAATGAAAGGATCCTCTTCGTTTCAATACCGCCTGGTGTATTTTGTCGTCTGCAAGCCGAACACCTACCACAGGATCTGCAATGAACTCTTACAAGCTAGGCTGCTGCATTACCTTGTACTGAGGAAGTGCTGCACCTATTGTACTGCGCCTTAGCCTGTAACACGTTGACAAGCTGACATAAGATTGCCATCATACGATCACATTCCTCGAAAACCTAAATATCTGCCTTTACGGAATACAACGATACTATTCTTTTGTTTTCTTTTGTTTTCTTTTGTTTATTTGTCCGATTTTCTTTGTTTGTTAACTGCAGTGACCCAGCACCATGGGTTAAACTATTCACTTTTGTTTCTAAACCTACACTGAAACATCAATATCACCCAAGAAAAGGATAAAAAAAAAAATCAAAACCATCAAACGATAGCAGAGCAGAGCACCGTGAACTTCCACTATTGTTTCGACAGCTACCTCGTTAAGAAAAAGAAAGAAAAAATAAAAAGAAAGAAAATGGGGCTGCATGCGGATCCATGTTTTACCCCTCTTGAAAATGAACATAGTCTGTAACTTCGGCTCCACAACGACCTGTAGTTCTCATTCTTTCATCCTTACTTCTAGTAGTACCTTTTATGGTTACCTTTAACACAATTTCCAAACAAGACTGACCAGGGAAGATTTCTGTTAATGGAGTCAAAAGCTATTTTCCCCCCGAAATCTATGAAAGTTGTGTGTAATTTCTTGTTATAAGAAAATTGCTTCTGTACAAATCCATGCACTGTAAACAAATGGTAAAAGATGAATAACCGTTTTAAAGCCCGCTTCATGATCTCTTGTGATGTTAGGTTCATGTACCATTTCTGTAATCTACGATTAATAACAATTCTAAACAATTTACAACTTATATATCATTGAGTGAAATTCATCAATAATTGCTTGGATTTTCACTCACTCTTGATTTGAGAAGGCAGCAGAAGTGATTCAGTCCAGTTTTCTGGAAAAAGCACAATCAGATGATACATTAAACAATTTCAGAAAGACATGCGCCACCTGGTCAGAAGATTGTTTAAATAGTTTACCAATAATGCCGTCAGGGCCGACTGCCATACGATCCCCCCCCCCCCCCCCCCCCACCCCCCAGTTTTCTCAGCTAGTAATACTTCCCTTTGAGTCACTGGCCGTTCATATATTCATCTTATTCTCATTATGCACTTCTTCAATTGGCGCATTATTATCAGTACTGGTATCTGATAGTGTCTGGAAATGCTGAGATCATCTCTCAGTTTCTGGCCTGCTTTCTATTAGCCCACAATTCATCCCTACATTTTGTGAATGATACCTGTACATTTGGTAAAGAGTCATTAACCTCTCTTATCTTTCCCCTCTTATTAATGTTAATACTCTTGTCTAGCAACCGAGTAAGCGTTCTTGTCTTCTGTTTTAATGTACGACGACTTATTCATGTTGATTGTCGGGCATTTTTTTTCCCTAGTATAACACTCAATATCATACCAATCACTGGAGGTTCTGTTTTGCTCGCCAAACATATAAACCTTTTCATACGGCCAGCACTTCCTTTCAGGCAAGCATCAAACAAACTCCATGCACGGTTTCTGTGCACATCTAATAAGTATATTGAAGCATCTAGATTTCTTTGAGCTTCTATACTACATACTACTATATTTGGAAACAAATGATCCTTTTCATCATCATTTTTTTCTTTGACGTGTTTCTGTTCTTGATTACTGACACACCCAACTCTTCCTTCGGAAAGAAATGATGTATTGTAGACACAAATGATCAGAATCAATGCGTAATAAGACGATCAGTCTAAATGAGTCATGCAAAAGAACACAAAGGTTCATTAGAAAATATGATATAATCATCAACGCTACGTCCAGATTCAGAAATGTATGTATAGAGACGTTCAAGGTCGCCTTTTTATACCTCCAATTAAGAATGCACAGATAGAAATGAGTGCATACATTCAAAAGCATCTTCCGACACTTCTTCATAGGAGCGTCTTCACAGTGTTGTTCATCCTGGTGGGAAGGCTGTTTATCAAAGACACATTTAACAGTCGAATCTATCTTTGGAACACTATTGAACAGTTACAAATCTATCTTTGGAAAATGTTCAAAGTTCAACCACTTAAAGCACCATTTAGAATAAAATACACAACTCTAGAAAATAGTCAGACAGTAGTAAAGCAAATTTATACCATGAACAATGTCAAAACAGGCGTAAAAAGAACTTTCTGGGCGTATGTAAGAGCAGATACACAAACATCCCTTTCTATTTCAAATAGTTTCTATCAATTGAAAAGGCAGAGTGCGTGCAATTAACGGCACTTTTTTTTATAACAAAGGGGAAAAAACTCTTTTACCTAATGAAATTAATTACCCATTCTCGATCGCCTCCCTTGTTGTGAACATTCTGCCGTGGATGTGTTCAGTGCGTCATAACGAAAAAAACAAAAAACAAACAAACAAACAAACAAAAAAAAAAAAAGAAAGATATCATCACGACCCTCTCTTCCACAAATTTTCGGTTTAAAACGTTTGTTACATTTGTACAAACCGTGCCCTTTATTTACTTTATTACACGTGTTTTCAAGAAATTGAGCGTGGTCACTGTTCGTAGTCACTACACACAGCTCATCGGTCACTGCCATGTGGCAATAACAGGCATTTCTATTGGTGCATTGTGTTGTGCTTCCCTTTCCTTGTCACACCTGAATAGAGCAACTTTTCAAGTGGCCGGCCACCTCCCAAAGTAGACTTTCTTTTAGTAGACTTTTTTTTAGTGGTAATTAAGGAAATACTTTTTTCCCGTCAATAAACCGATGATCAAGGATCATCCTCGCTCTTTTTTCTTTCACTCTGTGCTTTCTTCAGATCGGGGAGGAGGGGGGGGGGGTGAGACAGGAGAGGGTGATGAGAGGGGGTGGGGGGGGGGAGGCCACGTCGTATATCACGTGCACGAGACGAAAAATCAATTGTTTTTAATTATCGCTTTTCTTTCAGTCAAACCTCCCAACAACCGGTCTCCCGAACATAAGATTCTATCTCTTTATGTTCTTTTTTAACAGGAGCGTGTTTATTTTAAGTTACACTCTATTCACTTTTTGTTTTTAACTTTAAAGATTTGTTCTTGGAAGATTAACCTCCTAATAAAAACTTTCTTCCATTTAAGTCTCGTTCATCTCTCTCTCTCTGTTTCTCTATCTCTCTCTTTCTCACTTACACCCGCGCAAACACACACACACGCGCGCGCAAATATATATATATATATATATATATATAAAATAAAACAATATATTCCAACGATAAGTACTGAGCACCATTCCAACAACTTACAGAGCAGCTAGGTGTTGCAAAATACCGGTATTTCGAAACCTGATTGTTTCTCCTCAGTGACCGCGGAAAGTGGTAATTTGATTCCTCTGCCTTTTCGATTTTAAGAAGAATGCTATACCAGAAAAAGGCTGGTGTGCAATACCGTAGTATGTTTGTTGAGTTTTCAAAAAACTAACCAAAGGTACCACCTAATAAGCAAAAGAAAATCATGAAAGAGCAAAACAAAACTACATTTTCTTGTGAAAAGTAGAAAATATAAAAAGATAACCTCTTAAGACACAAGTGCTGAGGGCCAGTTCTTGGAATGAATCCGCAAGGGACTAAATTATAATTGACTAATAAATTCCAAGATAAGTACCGAGCACCATTCCAGCAACTTACAGAGCAGCTAGGTGTTGCAATGACTGCAAGAACTATTGAATTATAAACAAAGCTTGCTCTTATGTCTGAGATTGTAGAAATAGGGGGTGATAAGCCTTCATATCTGCAGTGGTAGATGATGATGATGATAATGAATACTTATATAGCGCCTATTCTCGGCTAGACGCCAAGCTCTAAGCGCTTTACAATCAACACTCGTTTACACAACGGGCTGCCTACCTAGGTAGTGCCGACTGAAGAGCTGCCAGCTGGCGCTTCATTCAGTCGTTTCCCGTGTCATCCAGTCAGTATCGTTCAATATTGATCACTCATTTTCCTTACTTCCTTCATTCTTTCCATTTCTCACTCAGGGTGCATGCTATGTGTAACGTGTCATCCATACCAACGGCCAAACTGGCCTACTCTTCCGAATGTTGGTGATGGGATTTTACGTGGGGCCACACCCGGTTCATGACTCTGGATGTCCCTCTGCTGCCCCCCCTTTTTTTCCCATCTTGGGATGAGCCATGACTGGGATTCGAACCCATGCCCTTCTGGACATGCTCATTTCCACTTAATGACTCGCGCACTAACCACTGAGCCACAGGAACACCTGATATTTGTAGGAAAGTTAAGCCTTATGAAGTTCACTTTTGTTCCTCCTTGACCAGATCCAACTTGAACACCTCTCTGCCGCTTCTGCCATTGCTTTCAGGGCTTTGGTTTTTTTCCCTCCCTGCAACTGAGAGCTGTTTCATGAGGCTGTATGCAGACGTTCCCACAAACCCCCTAGCTCCAATTTCTTTCTGCAGTGAGGACTTTGACCTGATAGCCTTCTCTCCTCAGGCTGTTTGCCAGATCAGCATACTTTTCAGTCTTGTAGATCTGAGCT
This sequence comes from Conus betulinus, assembly GCA_016801955.1. Lineage (NCBI taxonomy): Eukaryota > Metazoa > Mollusca > Gastropoda > Neogastropoda > Conidae > Conus > Conus betulinus. The sequence goes on along the minus strand of JADBJO010009016.1, from coordinate 52,694 downwards.
GCCTCCATTCTGTTCTCATATGGCACCGTGAGCTCGATCATGATCAGCTGCTTGGTTGACTGAGAGTGTAATACTATGTCTGGTCTCATGCCACTCTTGCTGATAATCTCTGGGTGACTATTCCATTTCTGGGAGGTCTGCTGTGCACTCCCAGTCATCTGCCCCGTCCAGCAGACTCTGCCTGCATGTTCCGAGTGGCACTGTTGTTCTTGGCCATGATTCGCTGCCTCCTGCCGTGAAGAATGTTGCGGGTGCTTTTGGAGTCCTGATTTTCCCTTTTGTGGTGTTTGGTACTAGCCCAGACTACTTGTACAATCTCTTTGAGCACTTGGTTGTGCCTCCATGTGTGTACTTCCTTGAGCCAGGGCTACTTTACATGAGCTTAGGACATGCTCCACTGTTTGTTTTTTTCATGGCAAAGGGGGCATGAAGGATCGTCTGTTTTTTTTTCCCACTTCACCAGGTTTGCATTTGAAGGGCAGAAGAAGGTCATGCAGATCTCTGAGAATGAAGCTGATCCTGAGAGGGGCCATGTGCCAAATGTCATTCCAAGTGAGACTTCTTTGGAGTGCATTCTCCCACGTTGTCCATTGCCCTTGCTGGCTCTGCTGGACTGCTTTTTGGAGTCTTTGTTGGTCTTCTTCTTTTTTCTCATCTCCTGAATCATCATGTCTCTTTTGGCTTTTCCTTTGGCCTTTGACCACCATTCAGTTTTGGTCACCCCCAGTCCTTGTCTGTTGGTCTGTGTGTGTCCTGTTATTTCTCTGATCTTGAGACTTTCTTTTGCAGAATCCATCGCCTCTTGAACTTTCCATTTTCTGCCTGTCTTCAGCTGGGGCTTGATTGCTTCAACCACCTTGTCTCCTGAGTCCTCCAGCATGCTTTGAAGTCTGATCTTCCCTGCTTTATATTCTCCAGGATGGATTTCAGTGGTAGTTTCAGCTTTGCTTGGCGACAGTATAGCGCTATGTCAGTCAGACAGGGTGGGACACCAAGCCATTTCCTTGTGAACTTGTTGATTTTGGATTCCATTGCCTCCACTATGCTGGTGCAGATGTCGTATATCATCAGAGGCCATAGGAGCTTTGGTATCAGCATGAACTGCAGACACCAGACCTTGTATTTGCCAGGGAGCCCACACTGGTCAATGGTCTCCAAGCCTTCTTCCGACATCTGTTTGGTTTCTTTTGCTCTTCGTGTGTCTTTCAGCGTATCATCATACCATCTTCCAAGGCTCTTGACTGGCTCTTCTGTTACTGTTGGAATGGTCTGGTTGGCAACACTGAAGACCACAGATTCGGCCACTTTTCCTTTCCTCAGTGAGAGACTCCGTGATTTCTTTGGCTTGAACTTCATTCTGGATGAGGCAACTATGTCGTCCAGCCTCTCCAGCACTGACGTGTCTCGTCTTCTCTGGATGAAATCACTGTAGTGTCATCCATGAAGGCCTTGAGAGGGGGCATCTTGTATCCATCGCCAAGTCTGTTTGTCTTGCGTTGCTTGTTGCTGCTTTCAAGATGACTTCCATTGCCAACACGAACAGTATTGGGGAAATTGCACAGCCCATTGCAATGCCCACTTCCAAGTTGATCCAATCTGTTGTGTACTCCTTGTAGAGAACCGCATTGAGAAGCCATTGTAGTACTTCTTGAGCATGTCGCGGATGTTCTTTGGCACATGGTACATCTTAAGAGCCAACTGTATCATCTCATGGGGTACAGATCCATATGCGTTTGCCAGGTCGAGCCACACTACGTCCAGGTCTTTTTCTGTTTTTTTCTCTTTGGATTGCGTCCCAGATCATTGTGGCGTGTTCTACACAGCCAGCCACGCCTGGAATGCCACCTTTCTGGACTGACACATCCAAGTACTTTTTTCCATGAGGTACTTGGTCAGCCTTGCTGCCATGACAGAGAAGAAGATTTTCCCTTCGACGTTCAGTAGTGATATTGGCCTGAACTGGCTGATGTCACTTGAGTTTTGCTCTTTGGGGATGTACACACCATCTGCCGTCATCCACTGGCCGCTGATCTTCTGATTTCTCCAAGCTGATCGCAGCAGCCTGTGGAGCCACTCCAGCACCTTGGGACATTTCTTGTACAGCTGGTAAGGTATTCCGTTTGGCCCCTGGTGATGATTTGGCTCTGGCTTTGTCGACCACCTTCTTGATTTCCGCCAACGTTGGAGGCTTGTCATTGAACTGTTCCTCAGGGTTGGTTGGCCACACCAGACCTTGAATGTCGAGTGGTGCTTTGCTCTGTGAGTCAGAGTATGTTTTTTCAGATGCTGCTCAAAAACTCCTTTGTCCACACTTAGGTCCCAGATTTTGGCTGCTCAAACAGAGTTCTGTCTTCTTTTTGCTTTTCCTCTTCCTCGCAGGTTCCGCTTTGCTGAGGGCACTGTGTTTTGCTTTCAGGTCTTCCCAGAGTTTTTCCAAGCCTTGTTTTTCAGCTGGCAGTGCAGTCTTCATTTGCTTCTTGAGGTTTTTCTTTTGGACCCTGATCTTGTCCATCTCTTTCTGGCGTCTGGATTTCTTTGGAGGTGTTTTCTCTTTGGGTAGTTTTGCTCCATAGGCGTCTCTACATGTGGCATACACAATGTCCCCATATGTGGCTAGTTTGTGTTCCAGGGTGCTTTTCCCTATCAGTGCATCGAGTCTTTGGACGATTTGTGCATCCAGTTTCTCCCAATCTT
>JADBJO010009016.1:30000-40000 GCA_016801955.1 Conus betulinus | reverse complement strand
GCCCCACCCAGAAAATACATGCCACAGAAGTATGGTCGTACCAGTACTTGAGGAAGCTGGTACAGAAGTTGTAGATATGGGTACGGGAGTTGTAGATGTAGGTACGAAAGATGTGGATGTCGGTATAGTGGACGTAGATGCTAGCGCTGTCGATGTTTCTGAAATAAATGAGAGACATTTGTGTGCAAGACAGAAGAAGAACATTCTGGACCCGAACACCAAAGATACAGGCAAAGCATCAACAAACAATCAGCATGATCTATGTCAAGATTGGACATCTCGCAGCTTACTGTGTCTAAAGAAGTTCTAGGGAATTTACCATAGTAAAAGTTGGATTTACTGTTTCAGACACACACGCACGCACGCACGCACGAACACACACACACACACACACACACACACACACACACACACACACACACACACACACACAAACGCGGGCACACACACACACACACACACACACACACACACACACACACACACAGAGAAACACACACACACACACACACACACACACACACACACAGAACACACACACACACACACACACACACACACACACACACACACAGAGCCTGCACCTGCAGCAGCGCTGTCCTCGCAGACCAACTTGCAGGACCAGGAATGCTGTGCCCTCTTCAGCAAGCCTTGGCCATTCCCGGTGCTGAGCGTCATGGCCACCGCCCCACTGGCCGTGGGCGATTCCCATCGGCTGGCAGCAATGTGGGCCAGCACTTTGTACGTGTCGTTGTAGACCCAGAACCAGCTGCCCGCGCTGCGCTGCAGTCCCGCCCAGTACTGGCTGAAGGTCGGCCCTGAACCCCAACCCACACACTGCACAGCCTCACATGGTTTGGACTGGCAGTCATCTCTCTCTCTCTCTCTCTCTCTCTCTCTCTCTCTCTCTCTCTCTCTCTCTCTCTGTGTGTGTGTGTGTGTGTGTGTGTGTGTGAGGGGGGGAAGAGAGAGAGAGAGAGAGAGAGAGAGAGAGAGAGAGAGAGAGAGAGAGAAAGACAGTCAGACAGACAGACAGACCGAAACAGAGAGACAGAGAGAGGGAGACTAAATATTGACACGACCTTCCAGCCATCCTGAATCTTAAGATGTCACCGGACTACACACACATCCCTTAGACCTTGGATAAATAAATCAAACCTTTCTTTTCAAACAAACTGCTGGTGGTGATGTCGTAGTTCGAAGTGCCGGCTGCCAAGTGCGGGGTCCTTGGGTTGAGTCTCATTGGAGGCTTTATTTATGGGATTTCTTTTTTTTAACTATGACGCCTTCCTCCCAGAGCTGGGTGCCTTGTGGCTTCATGGAGAGGACTGGAGGCACGTGGTACTTTGTGGCTTCATGGAGAGGACTGGAGGCACGTGATGCTTTGTGGCTTAAATACGCCTCTAAGTACGTTGCTAGTTTTCTTTTTTTTTTTCACCACATTGCAGGTGTCTGTATACCTTGGGGCCTGGTTGACGTCGTGATGTATTATAGATGGAAGCAGGGTGTAACGCCGTGTACAGCTCTTTCTGACCATAATGCCTTTCCTTAGGCATTGACAATGTCATAAAAACTATCGGTGGACAGACGTCGTAGCGCCCTGGGGAGGGGGGAGGGGGGAGGTGCACAGCTCAACATCTCCGACACTCAGAAGTTATTATGGGGTTTAGAAGGCGATGTCCTGCGTGAGATCACTAACAGCAGAAACAGGACTCGGCAGCAGTGCAGTGTCTCCTCTGGTGGGTTGCCTTTTAAGACCTGATGTTAACTGCTGTGGGGTTGTGACAGGACGAAGCAGGGTGTGGCGGCCATGGAACCGGAATGAATGGCATGGAAGATCTGCCACCTACAGGCAGAGAAGATAAGACAGGGGAAAAAGGTCAGAGAGAATACATCAAGATTCGCCTCTCTCCTCTCTCCCATGCACAGCCCACAGGTAATGACACTCTCTGCAGAAACATTTGCAGCACAGCCCACAGGTAATGACACTCTCTGCAGAAACATTTGCAGCACAGCCCACAGGTAATGACACTCTCTGCAGAAACATTTGCAGCAATGGAAATTGCATTTTACAAAACAAAAATATGTCGCGGGATTTCGGGGACAATCGTTAGAAGTTTTTTTTTTTTTTTTAATGGCAATTTGGCAAAATTAGATTAAGCGCGTTCATTTCAAAACGCGGGGGGGGGGGGGGGGGGGGGGGGGGGGGGGGGGGGGGGGGGGGGGAACCACCTGGTAATAAACGCGGCGTGGTCTCAGATACAGACGCCAGTAACAGTGTCAATTGAGACCTTTGAGAGTTTGGACACACTTAACATGTCAACACGTCCCCAATAAAACATTTCCACGAAGCATTAAAAGAATTACCTCGGTGATGCAACCACTCTTTCAAGCCAAATCAATCAAGTTTGCACTCGTTGAATCCAGATTTTGTGTTAGAGGTACAACATGTCACTTTTAACGTTTTCGTTAATTATTTTCTTCTGAAAGAGATTAACTTTGTTGGTTTGATCTGGGATTTTACAGTAGAAAAACTTTTAACACAATTTCCGGTGTGTTTTCAGGTGTATTTTACAGTGGTTATGTGAATGAATGAATGAGTTGACTTCACAGAATGACAGCCCTGACATGGCCTTTTGCTGGTCAGCTGCGCTACAAGCAATATTACTTACTTAATTTTCTTTAACAAATCAAACATGAGTACATTTCCCCTTCTACGCACAAAGTTACCCAGTGCATCGGAGACCCTTTGTTGTTTGAGCGCCGTCTGCAAGTGAACGAGGTGGGTTCCCCGCAGCTGACAGCGCCGCCTGGCGGTGTCCCATGTGAGGGCTTGTGGCAAGCCGTAGTAGCACACACCGTCCACCACCCGCACCACTTTGTTGCTGTGGGAGGAGAATTTGGGGCAGGTCTGCTCAGGGGAACTGGCATGGACACCTGCAAAGGTACCGAGTCATGCATCACGTATAGCCATGGGGGAGGGAGGGGTGGAGAGAGAGAGAGGGAGAGAGAGAGAGAGAGAGAGAGAGAGAAGAAAGGAGAGAGGGTGGAGAGAGAGAGGAGAGGAGGGAGGAGTGGAGTGAGAGGGGGGGAGAGAGGGGTAGAGAGAAAGAGAGAGAGAGAGAGAGAGAGAGAGAGAGAGAGAGAGAGAGAATAAACCGATGCAGCTGCCAGTCTGCAAGAGGCAAGCGCGCTTACAACAGTCCAACATATGATGGATCGCTGATATGTCCGGGTCAGCAAAACAAATAAAGCGCCGTTGAGCTTACTTTAATTAATCAGCTTTACGTTTCTCAGCCATTAAAAAAAAATCATACTAAGATGAATTCGCTGGACGGAAGTCGTACTTCTCTCTCTCTCTCTCTCTCTCTCTCTCTCTCTCTCTCTCTCTCTCTCTCTCTCTCTCTCTCTCTCTCCATCCCTCCCTCCCCCCTCTCTCTCTCTCCTACGGATACAAACAAACTGAAACAGTGTCTCATAGTGTCTCCGCGATAAAGTTGTGGTTTTTACGCTAACAACGTATCATAAAAAATCTGTGAAATAACATCATTGGCAGGAAGGGAAAGTGTGCACCACTTTCGTTGCGCTGCTGGATAATGTTGTATCATGCATTTAAACTGTCCATGAACATCATCCGCACACAAGAATCAAATCAGTGTCTCCGCAATAACAACCAAAAGGTGTCTCCACTGTTTAAACATGTAAAAGGATGCGCTCCGACAGGGGGAGTTTTATATGTTTGCTGACATCGAAGTGCTTCTCATCAGCAGGTAACCAGAATGCAGCAGCAAACCTGATGAGCTCTGCACAGAACGAAACACCTGTCACTTGCTGATCTCCCCTTTGGAGGAACAATAAACCTAAGAGAGCACTCAGGATTTCTTCACATGCGCCCGTTCCCCTTCAACACAAGTCTTTCTTTTAATGCTAGGCATTTAAAGTGGGGCCAGGGAGCCTTCAAGGCTGTTAGGATGCGGCATCGGTATTTTGAGCTTAGGATTTTGTATTGTTAGTCTTAATCTTTGTGGAAGTAAACATAAGAGACACTTAGACCTTGACAAAGTAAACATTAGAGACACTTAGACCTTGACAAAGTAAACATTAGAGACACTTAGACCTTGACAAAGTAAACATAAGAGACACTCAGACCTTGACAAAGTAAACATAAGAGACACTTACACCTTGACAAAGTAAACATAAGAGACACTCAGGCGATGTTCAGTGGCGCCTACTCTGATGCAACATACGTAGGACACCACCTACCAAGCCCACTACAGACCACATCCATTCTAAGTCACGGAGCAAGCGTGAGTGAATGCCCCCTCCTCCCTCTCAGATGGCGCCACTGCGTCCGTCCAACGACAGTCCCCATGAATTCGCCAGTACCGGTGACCTCGACTGAAACCCACCACGGGCATTGACATGGTGAGGAAATGGATGCTGAGGTCGCCATGAGAGCAGGACATGTCGGGCTACAGAATCTGACACTTTCTATGGTGATCAATGAGGATAAGAGTGATGGAACTGAGGCTATGGCGTTTGATTGAGGTCAGAGACTGCAGGACAGGGATGTACTCTACGCTTCCTTTCATGGAGACTGCAGGACAGGGATGTACTCCACGCTTCCTTTCATGGAGACTGCAGGACAGGGATGTACTCTACGCTCCCTTTCATGGAGACTGCAGTACAGGGATGTACTCTACGCTCCATTTCATGGAGACTGCAGGACAGAGATGTACTCTACGCTCACTGTCATGGAGACTGCAGGACAGGGATGTACTCTACGCTTCCTTTCATGGAGACTGCAGGACAGGGATGTACTCTACGCTTCCTTTCATGGAGACTGCAGGACAGGGATGTACTCTACGCTTCCTTTCATGGAGACTGCAGGACAGGGATGTACTCTACGCTTCCTTTCATGGAGACTGCAGGACAGGGATGTACTCTACGCTCACTGTCATGGAGACTGCAGGACAGGGATGTACTCTACGCTCACTGTCATGGAGACTGCAGGACAGGGATGTACTCTACACTTACTTTCATGGCACATATCCAAGAGTCAACCATGCTGGGCCCACTTTTATCGTCACTTGTATTTTTGTACGTCCTGTATCAATGTGTAAGCCCGTCAAACTTCTGGGACGCCAGTCCAGTGTTTCAAACTTTTTTCTCTCTCTCTCTCTCTCTCTCTCTCTCTCTCTGTGATCCGATATCTTACTGCTTATTGATGCAAGCTTGCACTCGATAAAACTTTGTTCGTGGTAGAAGGAGATGCAGTATGCATTGAATTCTTCCTCGTGTGCCGATTACTAAAAAACAAGGAGCAGAATACCAAGGCCAGTGAGTGATGGCCGATTTGACAGTCAACGAAGGTCAGATTACATTGATTAATTTCAAATCCACTTCCGGTAGGACTGACGTCGTTTTACGGAGTGCAGCCGGTTTGAGCGAACCACTTAACCCTAGCTGGAGTCGGCCTGAAATTCAGCTATCCATTGTGTCAGCGTTGGTGGATTTAGGTTAAGCAGCCACTCCAGAGTCAGAGTCCTCAAACGCCAAGTTCAGCGCAGACTCCGCACAGCCTACTGGTATTATACTGAAAACCTGATCTCTGACAGCCAAGGAACAAAGCCTGGATCGGGAAGCAGCCAGTGTCTCTCCACTGAAAGTAGCTGGTAAGCTAGTAACAGAACCCAAAGATAAGGCAGAAATACTGAATGCACAGTTTCAGTCAGCATTCAGCAGCAAACTGTCCTGTTCACCAGAAGAATTTGAGTCCTGGACTGACATGAGCCCAGAGCCTGAAGGACCCACATGTGACCACGTCCACATCTCAGTAGCGGGAGTCAGAAAACTGTTAAAAAGGCCTAGACCCGAGCAAAGCTCCTGGACCGGACGGAATCACCCCTCGCCTTCTGAAGGAAATTGGTGATGAAATGCCCCCAGCTCTAACGCTCCTCTTTCAGTCCTCCATAAATACAGGCATTGTACCAAAAGACTGGAAAAGGGCAAACGTCTCCCCTGTGTTCAAGAAGGGTGAACGATACAGGCCTGAAAACTATCGCCCCATCTCCCTCACGAGTGTGCCGTGCAAAATCCTAGAGCACATTGTAGTAAGCACAATTATGGGATTTGCAGAGGCAAACAACATCCTGCGTGAGGAACAGCAGCATGGCCTCCAGCGAGGCAGATCCTGTGAAAGTCAACTGCTGGGGCTTGTGGACGAGCTATCCTACAATACGGAAAAGGGGAAACAGTCAGACGTCTTAGTGATGGATTTCTCAAAAGCCTTTGACAAAGTCTGCCACTCCCTTCTATTCCACAAGCTCCGACATTACAGGATCACTGGCCAGGTCCACGAATGGATAAAGAACTTCCTGGCAAACCGACAGAAGGGCGGTGGTTGTTGATGGAGCCTCTTCAAAGGCCTTTCCAGTAGAGTCAGGAGTCCCCCAGGGATCAGTTCTGGGTCCAGCCCTTTTTCTCCTCTACATAAACAACTCTCCTCAACAACTTGGCTTTTTGCAGATGACACTCTCTGCCACAGAACTGTAGCTTCCCCACAAGACAAAAGGAAGCTACAAGAGGACCTGGACCACATGGCAGCCTGGGAAACAAAATGGAAAATGTCCTTCCACCCAGACAAGTGTCAAGCCCTTCATGTCTCCAGGAAGAAAAACACACTGACTGGCACATGCCATCTCCATGGCCAAAATCTCAAAAGAGCCAAAGAGACAAAGTACCTAGGTGTCACCATTTCCCCCAGATCTTAGCTGGGACACCCATATCTCCAACATAACTAACAGGGCAAAAAAGACCTTAGGTTTCCTCAGGCGAAACCTGAGAGTAGGCTCCATCAACATCAAGGAAACTGCCTACAAAGCCTAGTAGTTCGCCCCCTCTAGAGATACGCCTCACCTGTCTGGGACCCCTATACTGCCAAAAACATCAGCAACATGGAAAAAGTCCAATGCCGTGCAGCTCGATGGGTTGTGAACCGCCACCGTCACACCTCAAGTGTCGATTCCATGCTGACACATCTACAGTGGTCCTCTCTAGCAGACAGGAGAAGAGCAGCAAGGCTGACCACCTTCTTCAAATACCATCGTGAAGAGGTCAGCATAAACATCCCATTCATGCCCACCCCAAACACCCCAGCACGGTCTACAAGACAGTCTCATGGGGAGACATATCTCCTCCTTGCTTGCAAAACCAATTACAGGAAGTTCTCCTTCTTCCCGAGAACTGTCAGAGACTGGAGCAGCCTGCCTCCTGAGGTTATCTCCTCAACCTCAGTGGAGTGTTTCAAGTCCGAAATTTGACCAACCTGCGCCTCCCCCCCTACTACCCCCCTTTCCCCCTCCTTCTACCACTCCCACCCCTACCCCCAAGTCCCCCTACTGCGGATGAATTGACGAAATACAAAAAAGTGAACACGACAAAACGCAAGGAAAAGATGAAAGAAAGAAACTAAAGAAGTGCTTATTAAGAAATAAAGAAAGAAACTAAAGAAGTACTTATTAAGAAATATATGTGTGCTTCTTGCAAATGATAGATAACTGATTGTTATTGTTGCTGTGGTTGTTGCTGCTGCTGTTGCTAGAGTTACTTCCCATTGAAGGAAAACCACGAAGTTGTCTGATCTTACCTTTCAGCATCAGCATCACCGTCCACAGACAGAGAGCCCTATACCTCATGGCGTTTCCTCTCATGCCACGTTCAGAACACTTCCACAGGTTGTACTGTTTCCCTTCTGCTTTCAAGGAAAAGAGAAAGGAAATCATCATTAAAAAATGAAGCAGGAAAATGAAAGTAAAAACAAAACTAACCTAAAACTCTACACACTACACTACAGTACACAACACCACAACACTACACTACACTACACTACACTACACTACACTACACTACACTACACTACACTACACTATACAAAGTGATTGATCTCTTGAAAGAGCTTGCAGAATGCTATTAGGCCTTTGTCATTCTAAAAGTAAAACATGGCAAAAAAAAAGCGACATGTACCATGAATCCTCTACATGGCATTTATATTAGTCAAATGTTGATCGGGGGGGAATATGAAAGTGTTTTGTTCTTAAGTGTAGGTCTACTTACACCACTAGTATTAGAGTGGACTCATCTGAACAGAGCTGCTGTGTTCAGAAGCTTCACGTATGCCAAGACCTACTAAGTGAGCAGACAATTATTCAGTACCGAACGAAAAACGAAACTTATTCACTGCTCGAACGATATTCCAAAAAGGAAGAAAGAAAAAAGGAAAGAAAAAAGAAAAAGAAAGAAAAAGAAGAAAAAGAAAGAAAAGAATAAAATTATTAAAAGAAAAAGCAAGAAAGAAAGAAAAAGAAAATAAGATAGAAAGGAAAAAAACAGAAAAAGAAGGAAAGAAAGAGAGGAAAAGGAAAAAAGAAAAAGAAAAAAAAAAAAAAAAAAAAAAAAAGAAAACGAACAAAAGTAAGAAAAAAAAGAGAAAGGGAAAGGTTCAGAAAACAAAAAAAAAAACCGAAAAAAAGAAAAAAAAAAAAAAAAAGAAAAAAAAAACGAAAGAAAGAAAAAAAAAAAAAAAAAAAAGAAAAAAGAGAAAAAAAAAAAAAGAAAAAAGAAAGAAAGAAAGAAAGTCTGTGTTTTAAAAGGAAAAAAGAAAAAGAAAGACAAAAAAAAAACAGACAGAAAGAAAGAAAGACAGAGACTAAGAGAGAAAGAAAGAAAGAAAACAAAACACCAACCAGCCAAACTGACCCGTCAGTCTGTGTTTAACCACTGACCAGCTGAAGTCGTCGACATCTGACAAGCCCGTGTCCTGTGTTGGTTTACAGGTGGACGCTCTCTCTCTCTCTCTCTCTCTCTCTCTCTGACTTCATTCGCTCAGTATCTTGCGACGCACGTGCAAAAATCCTGGGCTACCTTTCTTCTTATCGACATACAAAGGTTCGCTCCTCTCCCCCTCCAACCCCTCCCCTGCTCCCTTTTCATATCAACCTCCCACCCCCCCCCCCTCCCCCGTCCTGCCTGAATTTCCATCTTTCCATCCTTGCGCACCCCCCTCCCCTACTCCTCCCCCTAGTATTAATTAGTTGAGGTGGAGTGTCTTCCAGTTTTATCTTGAGGGTAATGTGTGTGTGTGTGTGTGTGTGTGTGTGTGTGTGAGAGAGAGAGAGAGAGAGAGAGAGAGAGAGAGAGAGAGAGAGAGAGAGGAGGTTTTACATTTAATTTTAGTCCAGTATCAGTTTCATCAAGGAGCCGTCACGTCGAGCATGAACGTTGATTCTGGCAAGCGTTTTGGCAGTTCTCAATAAATCAATAGGTCAATATACTGTATGAAATAAATCAATAGATAAATTAGTAAATATATAATGAATGAATGAATGAATGAATGAATGAATAGAGAAATAAATAAATGAATGGATAAAGGACAGTATACATAAACAAATAAAGTTCACCTGCTTTCATGAAAAAGAATGCAGACTTACCCCAAACTCCAAACTTCCCCCCACTCCCTGCAAAGGTCAGTCGCTGGTTTCTATGGAAATATCGCAGATCAGTCACGGATGAGGGAGAAATCCACGGCCGGCTGAACACGTTTAATCCACGGCCGACTGAACACATTTAATCCACGGCCGACTGAACACGTTTAATTGTTTGGAGGCAGGAGAGGTGGGCAGACGAACCGGGGTTAATGACTGGTGTATGAGAACGGTCGGGGGAAGGCTGCTATGTTTGATGTTTCATGCATCAAGACACCACGGTCAGTTAGGTCCTCTTCATGAGTCGCCACAGGTTCTTTGTCTACCTACTCTCTACACACATGACTGCGTCGTAAGCCGCAAGAATCAAAGTGTGCGGGCATGTCTCTAACGGTGGTAGCTGGCCGTAAATGGAAAGGGTGGGTTTGGTTTGGTAAAGGTATCAGGTAAGTGAAAGTACACCTGTACTTTACCTCTCAACTCGCCCTCTCCATTATGGTGTAGCTGTGTTTCACATA
>JADBJO010009016.1:0-25000 GCA_016801955.1 Conus betulinus | reverse complement strand
ACTTTTCGTGCCTGTTTTAAATCTACTAATAACTAGGAGAGCACCGGGGCAATCGCATACCTCTGTCATTGTTGAACAGAGAGAATTCGAGTTATTAACAGTCCATGAGGTCATACTCACAGGACCTCAAGACTGCGCGAAAAAATAAAAAAGAAAGGAAGACAGACTGAAAGAAAGAATGAATGAAACAGTGAAAACAACAGCAACAACAACAACAGCAACAGCAGCAACAACAATAGTAACAGTAGCAGCACAACAACAACAGCAACAAAAAAACAACAGCAACAAGAACAGCAACAACACAGCAGCAGCAACAACAACAACAACAACAACAACAACAACAGCAACAACAACAATAGCAACAGTAGTAGCAACAACAACAACAAAAACAACAGTAACTACAACAGCAGCAGCTGCTGCTGCAACAACAACAGCAACAACAAGAACAACAGCAGCAGCAACAACACCACCACTACCACCACCAACAACAGCAATAACAACAACAACAAATCAGCAACAACAGCAACAACAAAACAACAACAAAAACTACAACGACATGAGATTCAAAAACTGAAGGGAAAGGCTGCAGCCTCTATGTGTCTCCATGCCCTGAACCAAACTGAAGGGAAAGGCTGCAGCCTCTATGTCTCTCCAGGCCCTGAACCAAACTGAAGGGAAAGGCTGCAGCCTCTATGTCTCTCCAGGCCCTGATCAAAAAGCATTCAGGGTGACCATGGCGCTGTCGTGATCTTGGACAAGCCTGGTCGCTTACACCTTACACTTTTTTTTTTTTTTTACTCATTTCGGGTCCTCCACCAGGTGATCTGAGAGGCGTCTCATTCTCTTTGCTCCGAGGTGGCTGGCCCAGTCCGGTCCTTGATCCCCGATTTTATCTTGTTGTTGTTCCACGATCCGCCCCTGCCTCCACCACTTCTGTCTGTCCGTCTGTCTAAATGTCTGTTTGTTTGTCTGTCTGTCTCTGCCTGTATCTGTCTGTCTGCCTGTCCCTCTCTCTCTCTCTCTCTCTCTCTCTCTCTCTCTCTTTCTCTCTCTCTCTCTCTGTAGATTAGCTCAAATTTATTGAAATATACTTTCAAGTTTCAAGACATGAGAAGACTGTTGTTTTTATTCTTATATTTTCATTCTTACACAGAGAGAGAGAGAGAGAGAGAGAGAGAGAGAGAGAGAGAGAGAGAGAGAGAGAGAACATGCTTGGGTTGGGAATTTCAAAGACAACAAATTTACAAGTGAGACGCTGTCTTCTTTTGTCAGTTCCAGGCGCAGTGCCGGCTTTGGTTTTCCTTCGTTGGTTGGATTGTTGTTGCTCTTTGTTCTACTTGCAACTCAGATCGCTTCTTTGTACTAGTGTTGGTTGCCATTATGTCACTGGTAATTTTGCGTTTTTTGGAATAATTGATTTTTTTTTTCAAGAAGGGGGAAGATCGTGTCATGCCCAGACGTGAAAATGATGTTGGACAATAAACAATGTATGTTTTCTGTTACCATTGTATATTACAAAAGGATGAGTATTTCCTTGTGTGCTCATTTCTTTTTAATCGAAACAAAGTGCTCCGCTCATGCACGCTATAATATCATTAGTTTCGAACATATCCTTTTGAATATCATTAGTTTTGAACATAAACTTTTGAATATCATTAGCTTTGGAATATTCTTTTGAATATCATTAGCTTTGGAATATTCTTTTGAATATCATTAGCTTTGGACATATTCTTTTGAATATCATTAGCTTTGGACATATCCTTTGTGTTTATATCTTGCTGTGAAATAAGGATCGTCCCGTTTGCGAGGTCGCCAATGATCTTCGTTTCCAGATGTCTTTGATGATTAATTAATTTAATGAACAGTAGTTGGATTATTTGACATTAATTAATATATGGAACAGTAGTCGGATTATTTGACATTAATTGATATATGGAACAGTAGTTGGATTATTTGACATTAATTTATATATATGTATATATATATATATATATATATATATATATATATGTATGTATATATATATATCTATATATATATATATATATATATATCTTAAATTATAAACAAAGCTTGCTCTTATGTCTCAGATTGTAGAAATAGGGGGGTGGTAAGCCTTCACATCTGCAGTGGTAGATGATTCTGCCTAACTGACAGTATGTGCTGAGTGGGTGAACGGTGCTCGGTATTTATCCTTGGAATTTATTGTTTCATTGTAATTTAGTCCCTTGCGGACTCATTCCAAGAACTGGCCCTCAGCACTTGTGTCTTAAGAGGTTATCTTTTTATATTTTCTACTTTTCACAAGAAAATGTAGCTTGTTTTGCTCTTTCATGATTTTCTTTTGCTTCTTAGGTGGTACCTTTAGTTAGCTTTTGAAAAACTCAACAAACATACTATGGTATTGCACACCAGCCTTTTTTTGGTATAGCATTCTTCTTAAAACCGAAAAGGCAGAGGAGTCAAATTACCACTTTTCGCGGTCACTGAGGAGAAAAAATCAGGTTTCGAAATACCGGTATCTGACCAGGAGTTATAATACTGGTATCTGACCAGGAGTTATATGTTAGTGAGCTTTCTCCCCATTTGAAATGGTCTCCCTCTTTGGAGACTATACGCTTGCTGAAGGTTCATTTTGCGAAGAAGCATTTATTTATTCCCCATTCACCCACTCAAGCACATACTGTTAGTTAGGCAGAATCATTTACCACTGCAGATATGAAGGTTTACCACCCCCATATTTCTACAATCTGAGACATAAGAGCAAGCTTTGTTTATAATTAATATTTCCTTGCAGTCATTGCAACACCTNAAAAAAAAAGGCAGTGTTGTCTTGTGGTCAGCATGCTGAACTGAAATTGAAGTATAATGTAGCTTCAAAAAAGAAAGTGCTGACTTGTGGAAAGTGTGCCGAGTTGAAGTATGATGTAGCTGTAAAAAGGCAGTATTGTCTTGTGGTAGGTGTGTTGAATTGAAGTATAATGAAGCTTCATAAAGGTAGTATTGTGACAAGTTTACTGAATTGAAGAATAATGTAGTTAAAAAGAGGCAATATTGTCTTGTGGTAATGTACTGAACGGAAGTATGCAGGAAAGGCAACTGCAGGAAAGGCAGTGTTGTCTTGTGGTAAAGTGTGCTGAAATGAAGTATGACGTAGCTGGAAGAAAGGCAGTGTTGTCTTGTGGCTAAGGTGATGGCTTGAAGTATGACATCACTGTAAAAAGAGAGGGTTGTCTGAGGGCAAGGGTGCTAGCTTGAAGCATGAGTCACCATAGAAAATTGAGAACTGTCTGCATGTAGGGTGCTTGCCAAGGACATAACATCATTGTGGAGAGGGGTGTTGCCTTTTTCACAGTACAAAGTCTTGTGGTGGAAAACGAGTGTTGTTTTCCAGTAGAGGTGCTTGTTTAGGGTATGACGTCACTGCAAAGAAGGATGTTGTCTTTATGCATGGTGTTTGTTGGGGATATGACATCATTGTAAAGAAGGGAGTGTTGCTCACAGCATGCATGAACAGTGGTATTACTGTTAAAAACATGTTTGTTACTCATCATCTGATTGCAGCAGAAGTGGACTGGAGAGGGTGGGAGTAGGACGTCAGTGTGAAGAAGGAAATGTTGTTGGTCTTCTGTGTCCATGGGGATAGGGTAGAGAATATGACGTCAGTGTAAAAATGGGTGTGTTGTTCGTTGTCAGTGGCGCAGGAGAAGTAGAGAGGGAGTATGATATCAGTGTACAGAAGGAGTGTTGTTTGTTGTTTCCCTGTGGGAGTAGAAGGGAGGGAGTATATAATCAGTGTAAGAAGACAGTGTGGGTCTGTTTCTTTTTGTCTGGATGTTGTAGGATGGGGCAGAGGATATGACTTCAATATAAAGAAGGAATGTTTATTACCTGTGAACAGGGATGGGGGGAGGGCAAGGAGTATGACCTCAGTGTATGACCTCAGGGAGTATGAAGTCTGCAAAGAAAAGAGTGTAGTTCGTTGTCTATGTGCAGGTGAAGGGGCAGTGTCCATGACCTGATTTTAAAAGAAGACAGCATTGTTTGTTGTTGGTGTGCAAAGCAAAGGAAAGAGCAAAGGGAAATTTATAAAAAAAAAAAAAAAAAAAAAAAAAAAAAAAAAAAGAGGTGTTGATCATGGTCTGTGTACAGGGAAAGCGATGTTGAGTACTTCATAATAGCCGGCGAGCACGACGAGACGATGGATGAAGGCACAGAGCAGAAACTGCCAGTAGTGGAAGTGTTCAACCACCCCGAATACGATGGTTAGTGCTGCTGAAATCACATCACAGAGATTGTTTTTTTTTTTTGTTTTGTTTTGTTTTGGTTTTTTTTTTGCTAGATTTGTCATTAGAAGTACAGAGTCTACAGACATGACATGGTAAAAGCTCAAGATTCAAGAATTGTTGAATTCTATGCTGAATCATGATTTATGTTGGCCAGCATAATATGACAAGTATTGTCTCTCCTTATATTCATGCGGCCATATATATATTTGTGCAGTATAGGCTTGTAGGTCATCATTGTGGAGCAGCACATTACCTGGATATTGTTCTCGCAGTTCGAATCTGGTATAACATGAAAGAGTTATTTTGTCATTGTTTTTATTCCCTATAGAGTTTGTACTTGGTGCAGCTGTCCAGAAAATGAGGTTTGTCTTTGACCACACCACATTCCGTCTGCATTTTCTGTCATGTCTCTTGGTACTCTGTGTACCGACCTCTTTCCATTTGTAAGCCGTAAGCACTGACCCGAAATTTTGTACGTTTGTTTGTTATGACTCAGGGTAATAGTTTCTGCTAAATCTGTCGTAAAAACACATAGTTTTTTTGAAGTGCATCTGTTCTGTTTCCAGAACCTTATGTATGTAGACTTAACTGCTTTTTCGTACATATTGAAACGTTAAGGAGGATTGATTGATTGTTCTGAGTATCAAGCATTTCCATTTTATGCAGAACATTTTGGGATAGAGTCTAGCCATTGGCTACTGGAAGTATATATATATATATATATATATATATATATATATATATATATATATATATATATATAATGCTGAACAATTAAATCCGTAATTCTGTGGTGTTCCGACCGCCAAGGGTTCGAAAAGAATCCAACAGCACCCCCAAAGCAGCCAGCGAAAGGTAGTAGTAGAATTAAACAAAACAAAAGTGTGGAGAGGAAAAAAGTTTGTTGAAAACTAAAAACATTACACAAACAGTATAAAATGTAAGGGACAATCTTGAGCCTATGCTTGAGGATCCATTTAAGGATGCAAGGGAGATCAAAAGATATGGAACAGTCTGAGTGGTCAGCTCTGCTGTTCAATAACCCAAGCATTGTCAGCGGCTAAGAATTGTGCAGAACAACCTTTCCTTGGATCTCCTAAGAGATGCAATCACCCACTGATTGACCAAACAATATAATGCTGAACAATTAAATAGTGGGAGAAAACAAGTGCAGGTTAACAATTCTCCATCATTATAGTAATGACTTGGCAAAGATTTGAAACTGAGAGGAAAAAAAAATTGAAGATGAAGTAAATGGGAAAATGTATATCATAAATATGAAAACCCTTCACTAGCTGCTGAGGAAACTATCGAAATCCCTCTCGAAGGCAGATCTATATGTATTGCCTACTCTGAGGCCTTTCATCCACAGGATCAGGACTTATCAGGGAGACACGGCTGATTGTGTCTGTGCTCTTGGTGTCAGATAGAGGCACACCACAGTCCGTAATTCTGTGTGGCCAAGGGTTCGAAAAAGAATCAACAGCACCCCCAAAGCAGCCAGCGAAAGGTAGTAGAATTAAACAAAACAAAAGTGTGGAGAGGAAAAAAGTTATTGAAAGTTATATTCAATCTAAGACATAAGAGCAAGCTTTGTTTATATTGAATATTTCTTGCAGTTATTGCAACACCAAGCTGCTCTGTAAGTTGCTGGAATGGTGCTCGGTTGCTTATCCTTGGAATTTTAGTAGTTTATTGTAATTTAGTCCCTTCCAGATTCATTCCAAGAACTGACCCTCAGCACTTATGTCTTAAGAGGTTATCTTTTTTATATTTCTTTATTTTTCACAAGAAACTGTAGCTTGTTTTGATCTCTGTTCTTTTGCTTCTTTGGTTGCACCTTTGTTGTTTTTTTTTTTGTTTGTTTGTTCGTTTTTTTTTTTAAAAGTCAACAAACATACTACGGTATTGCACACCAGCCTTTTCCTGGGATAGCATTCTTCTTAACACCAAAAAGGCAGAGAAATTAAGTTACTACTTCTGCGGTCACTGGGAAGAAACAATAAGGTTTCGAAATACCGGTATCTGACCAGGAGTTTCATGTTAGTGAGTTTCCTCCCCATTGGAGAGTGTCTCCTCCTTGAAGACTATAAGCTTGCTGATGACTCATTTGAGAAGCATTTATTATTCCCTAATCGCCCTCTCAAACACATATTGTTAGGCAGTTTAACTGCAACTGCAGATATGAATGCTTATCTCCCCCTGTTTCTTCAACCTAAGACATAAGAGCAAGTTTTGTTTAATAATTGAATATTTCTTGCAGTTTTTGCAACACCAAGCTGCTCTGTAAGTTGCTGGAATGGTGCTCGATTACTTATCCTTGGAATTTAATAGTCAATTTATATATATATATATATATATATATTTTTTTTTTTTTTTTTTTTTTTTTTTTGAAGGCATGTTGTCATATACCTGTTTGAAGCAGGACGTATTATCTGCTTTCGTGGTGTGCAACCGTAAGTCCGAGAATGGCACACTGTAAACCGTTCAGTGATGTTCCGCCTGATGCGACTTTTGAATTCTTGAAAGAGATTAACATTTTTCATTGGATCTGAGATTTTACAGTGGAAATGTTTTTTTAACCAAATTTCGGGTGGGTTTTTAGAAGCTGTGTTTCAAAAAGTTATGTACCACTTTCCGCGGTCACTGAGGAGAAAAACAATCAGGTTTTGAAATACCGGTATCTGACCAGGAGTTTCAGGTTAGTCAGTTTCCTCCCCATTGGAGAGTGTATCCTTCTTGAAGACTATAAGCTTGCTGAAGGCTCATTTTGAGAAGCATCTATTATTCCCTACTCACCCTCTCAAGCACATAGTGTTAGTTAGGCAGATTAACTGCCACTGCAGATATGAATGCTTATCTCCCCCTATTTCTTCACTCTAAGACATAAGAGCATGTTTTTCTTTTATAATTGAATATTTCTTGCAGTTTTTGCAACACCAAGCTGCTCTGTAAGTTGCTGGAATGGTGCTCTCAGTTACTTATCCTTGGAATTTATTAGTCAATTATATATATATATATATATATATATATATATATATATATATATATATATATATATTGAAGGCATGTTGTCTTCAGTCTAAGAAATAAGAGCAAGCTCTGTTTATAATTGAATATATCTTGCAGTATTTGCAACACCAAGCTGCTCTGTAAGTTGCTGGAATGGTGCTCAGTTACTTATCCTTGGAATTATTAGTTTATTGTAATTTAGTCCCTTCCAGATTCATTCCAAGAAACTGGCCCTCAGCACTTATGTTTTAAGAGGTTATCTTTTTATATTTTTTTTTTTTACTTTTGACAAGAAATTGTAGCTTGTTTTGCTCACTTTTCTTTTGCTTCGTAGGTGGCACCTTCCGCTGTTTTCTTTTTTTTTTTTTTGTTTGTTTGTTTGTTGTTGTTTTTTTTAACTCAACAAACATACTACGGCATTGCACACCGGCCTTTTTCTGGGATAGCATTCTTCTTAACACCGAAAAGGCAGAAGAGTCGAGTTACCACTTTCTGCAGTCACTGAGGAGAAACAATCAGGTTTTGAAATACTGGTATCTGACCAGGAGTTATTATGTTAGTGAGTTTCCTCCCCTTTGGAGATTGTCTCCCCCTTGGAGACTATACACTTCCTGAGGGTTCATTGTTGAGGAATGCATTTATTTCCCCATTCACCCACTCAAGCACATACTCTTAGGCGGAATTGTCTACCACTGCAGATATGAATGCTTATCTCCTCCTGTTTCTTCAATCTAAGACACAAGAGCAAGCTTTGTTTATAATCGAATATATATATATATATATATATATATATATATATATATATATATAATATATACATATATATATATATATATATATATATATATATATGTGTGTGTGTGTGTGTGTGTGTGTGTGTGTGTGTGTAAGGCATGTTCTCATATATCTGAAGCAGGATGTATTATCTGCTTCCGTGGTGTGCAACCAGAAGTCCGAGAATGGCACACTGTAAACCGTTCAGTGATGTTCCACCTGATGCGATTTTGAATTCTTGAAAGAGATTAACATTTTTCATCGGATCTGAGATTTTACAGTGGGAAGGTTTTTTAACCAAATTTTAGGTGGGTTTTTGAGAAGCTATATTTCAAAGAGTTGTGTGAATGAATGACTTGTGAGTTACTTTTAACATGGTGACAGCCTTGATATGGCCCTTTGCAGTCTGATGAGCTATAAGCAACATTACCTTACCTTGTAAACCAGTAGATAAACGTGCAAGTTCTACAACTGTTGGGAGATTCGTTCCCTTTTTATGTGGGCCCTGTATATTTTTACAGAATTGTGTACGTACATTTCATTCGAAATGAGTGTGATCGGCTCTGAGGGGAAAACATGGAGATATGTGAACTGTTCACGTGATGATCTAAAAATAGAGACCATAGTTCAGTCCCTAGGTTGATATTGGAGTGATTGACATACATACATGAGCTGTTGCGTCTAGTGTAGGTCCTTCACCATTGATTGGCCGTGTTTTTGGTGGTGCTTTGTTTGCTAGCTTTGCTGGATATTCTTGCACACTTCTGAACATAGTTGGTTTCTTTATGGAAAACAGCCTCAATATATTTGAATGGCTTTGTGAACTGTAGAATACTAGTCCTGCGCTTAAATGCAAAAGTCATTTTGGGACATTTCAGAGAAAATGACAGCTGTTCTTTCTCTTGATTAATTACAGTTTATTTAGCATATTTTGAAGCCCGTTTTCGAATGTGGAGATGGTTACAAGATCGTCTATGGATATAGAATGTAAGTGTTCTTATTGAATTTTACTGGTGAAGAGAGAGAGAGAGAGAGAGAGAGAGAGAGAGAGAGAGAGAGAGAATAAATGTTTGCATATGTGTGACTCTGTGTGTGTGTGTGTGTGTGTGTGTGTGTGTGTGTCTGTGTGTGTGTGTCTGTGTGTGTGTGTCTGTCTCTCTGTGTGTTAGCGAGAGAGAGACAGACACAGAGGCAGAGAGACAGAGAGAGATTGTGTGTAATGTAATGTGATGTGATGTGTATGTGTGTGTGTGTGTGTGTGTGTGTGTGTGTGTGTGTGTCTGTCTGTCTGTCTGTCTGTCTTTCTGTCTGTATATGTGCATGTGTGTGGGGGGGTCGGGTGTTTCCGAAGGGCCAAAAGATGCTGGATCAGAGACTGCCTTGTTGAAGTGTAGTCTTCAGTGTTCGTCTCTCTCTTTCACATTCCACTGCATGGATAAATACACGTGCTGATCTGCCTGATTCATCGAATTCCGTTTCAGTATACTAAAACGACAGGCGTTTGGGCATGCTTTCACTCATCCCTTCAAAATGACGTCTAAAATGGCATGACGTCAGTCTTGAAATGACGTGTCACTATCTGTGCACAGATAACAAGTTACTCAACGACATAGCAGTACTGAGACTGGGTTCTGCTCTAGAGTTCAACGACTGGGTCCTTCCAGTATATCTCAACTACGACGACACGTGTCCCGACACTTCCACCTCGTGTGCCGTGTCCGCTGGGGAGCTACGACTGAAGGTCAGCTGGGATGCTGTGAAGAGAGAGAGAGAGAAGAGAGAGAGAGAGAGAGAGAGAGAGAGAGAGAGAGAGAGGTGTCCTTCTAGCCAGTGGTGGTGTCACTAGTTGCGGCCTTCTTTTAGCATAGACCATTGATGCAGTCTGTTCATTCAATTTCTCTAACCGATGATTCAACCAGGACATATAATGTCACGGAACACTGTCAGTTGTCATCCTACTGACCTGTGCTGTATCAGTGGCTGAAGCAAAACCGACACTGTCCCCACTTTTCACAACAGTCTTACTTTCTTCTGTCACATGGGCTGAGGTGCTGTGCTCTGTGGCTGTCACAGAGTGTACACAGCTTGCACCAGAACGCGACTCAGGGATATCTCCGTTGTCAACACGCTTTAACATGATGTAAACGGCACAAACAGCTATGATGGCTGCTTAGTGAAACACCTTTTGATTTTTTTGTATCTTTGTAGATGGCACCTGGCCATCCAGATTTGCTGTGAAAAGACTGTCTATCAACTCTTCATAGAAACACAAGGAACGATGCTGCTTTATCTTGGTGACATTTGTTTTGTCTGTCAAACTCTCTATAGACAGCACTATGACCTACTACATCATTCCTCTAGAATTGTCTTTGTCCCTGCTCAGGGAGATATGCAGCCATGTCAGTGAAACTCCTGTTGTCCTTAACTCTGAAAACTGCACAAGGAGTTATGGAGACATGTCTATAAACACCTTTTGTCTTTTAAGTCTTTGTAGATTGCACAAGAAGTTATGGAGACATGTCCGTAAACACTTTTGTCTCTTACGTCTTTGTAGACTGCTCTATCAAGCCTGTTGGTAAGTTCCTGCAGTTCTTCATTGGTTCCCCTCATCAGACCTGTATCATCAGCAAACCAGAGGTTGGATATTTGTCTGCCACCAATGGAGATCGAAGTCTCATGGTTTTCCAGTGCCTCCTGCATTATCCTTTCCAAGAATAAATTGAACAATGCAGGAGAGAGGATACAGCCTTGTCTGACACCAACGGTCGTTCTGAAAAACTCCCCTAGTTGATTTTTGAGGAGCACTGCACTGTTGGAGTTCTTGTATAGGGCCTCTATCATGCTCACGATGCCTTCGTCGATTCCATATCCTCTCAGCACATGTCATAGTCCCTCATGCCACACCCTGTCAAAAGCTTTCTTGAAGTCAATAAAATTGTGGAAACAAGTCACGTTGGTGTTGAAGGTGATTCTCAATGAGTATTTTGTAATTGAATATTTGCTCTATGGTGCTTCTCCCCTTTTCTGAAACCAGCTTGTTCTTCAGCAAGTACTTCTTCGGCCATGACTTCCGTCTGATGAGGAGAATTCGTAGCATGATCTTGCTTGGGTGGCTAATAAGACCATTGGTCCTATAGTTCTGCATTGTCTCAGGTTGCCCTTCTTTGGCAGAGGAATCACCAGTGATTGCGTCCACTGTTCTGGCCATCTCTTCTCATCAAGTATTTTCTGGCATACTGCTTGAAGGACTGTGACATACGCCTCACCACCTTGCCGCAACATTTCTGCTGGGATATTGTCCATACCTGGTGATTTCCCTTCTTCCAAGCCTCGTATTGCGTTTCTGACCTCCTCCTTCAGTATGGGTGGACAATAGTTGTCACGTTCAGCTGACAGAGTGTCATTTTCCAATATGGAGCTGTCTGGGTGGAGCTGGTGGTTATACAGGCCAGTGCCATATTCTGTCAACCTTTCCAGGACGTCTTCACCGTCTGAGAGGAGTCTGTCTTCTTTGTCCTCTATTACGGCAGTTCTTGCTTGACTTGACTGAGTGAGGTTTTCTTAGTGTGCTGTAGGCCTGTTTTGCTGCTCCTGTTTTCAAAGCCTTTTTTCAGTCTTGTAGCACTGTTCCTCTATCCAGTTTTCTTCGGCCTCCTTCATCTTCCTTCTCACCTTCCTGTTAGTTTCCTTGTATTGCCATCTTGCCAAATCACTTTCATTCTTTTCGCCCTTGAGTTCACGTCTCATGTCACACAGGTCGTGGGTTTAGTCTGTGAGCCATGGTTTCTTTCTCTTCCTTTCCCTTCCAAGGAACTCTTCACTGGCATTCATGTACACTTCGTTGGCGTGTTCAAGGAGATAGGCAGCCATGTAAGTGAAACACCTTTTGTCTTTTAACTCTATGTAGATGCACAAGGAGTTATGGAGACATGTCAGTGAAACATGTTTGTCCTTAACTTTTGGTGAATTGCACAAGGAGTTATGGAGACATGTCCTTGAAACAACCTTTTGTGTTTTAACTCTATATAGACTGCACAAGGAGTTATGGAGACATGTCTTCAAAACAGTTTTGGTTTTTTAACTCTTTGTAAACTGCACAAGGGGTTATGGAGACATGTCAGTGAAACACCTTTTGTGTCGTTTAACTCTACGTAGACTGCACAAGGAGTTATGGAAACATGTCAGTGAAACAACTTTTGTCTTTTAGCTCTTTGTAAACTGCACAAGGAGTCATGGGGAAATGTCAGTGAAACCCCATTTTGTCATTTAACTCGTTGTAGTGTGCACATGGAGTTATGGAGACAGTCAGTGAAACACCTTTGTCATTTTACTCCTTGTAGTGTGCACACAGGAGTTATGGGGATATGTCAGCAAAAACACCTTTTGTCATTTTACTCCTTGTAGTGTGCACATGGAGTTATGGGGATATGTCAGTGAAACACCTTTTGCCTCCTAACTCTTTGTAGACTGCATTCGAAGACACACAGCCTTGCCTTTTCAGCATGATTCCACTCTCTTGACAAAGATCTCTGGAACCTTTTCTGCGAAACAACTTTGTCTGTTTGCTGTCTGTAGAAGGGACAAAGAGAATTGTAGCCTCATCAATGAATAACATACACTTGTTATTTCTTCTTCTTTTCTGACTACTTTTTAAAGGCGGCACAACTTGCAGGTTAACTTTTTTAACGGTGTGGAGAGGTGGGTGTAACACTTTTATGGGCAGTGGACCCAGCAGTGTTGTTCTGCCGTTGTAACTGAGAGAACGAGTTTATACCAGAACAAGTGATATTTGTCTTGAAGTGACATATATTTAAAAAAAAAAAAAAGTTTTAGCTCTTTGCAGGGCCGTCAGCCAACAATGTTGTCATGTCACTGAATATGTCCTTGGTGATGAAACAGGGGTTTAATCCATTAAAAGCAGCACGTGCAACGCTTCTTCTTTCTCGGTTCGGTTCGCGCGGGTCTGTTCACTGTCGCTGCAGACAGCACAAGTGACGTTGCGGTCTCGCCAGTGAACAGTTGTATACTGATCTCTTTAAAGACAACGCAAGCAGGGTTATGCCCTCGTCGTTGGAACAGTTGTATTCACTCATTGCACATGGTACAGACAGCGATAGTTTTGGCAGTGAACAAACAGTGTTTGAAAGTCGCTACAGGCAGTCCAAAATGTGTTGTTCATGAGACGTGTAATATTCTTAACTTTTTTTTTCGGATGGCATGAATAATGAAATAAAAATCTGTGACAGGCGGCAGTAGCAGTGACGTGGCCCTGACTGTGGGGGTACCTGTACTGCCTCAGTCCACGTGTGCGGACCCTACAGTGCTTATGAGTACGGTGACAAACAAATCTGTGCTGGGCAAGAAGGGAAAGACTCCTGTCAGGTAAGACACAGACAGACAGACAGACAGACAGACAGACAGACGAAGATAGAGGCTGGAGAGAGTGAGGAGAAGAAGATACACATCATAGAAAAAGAGAGAATACTTGACAAAGAAAGAGAAAGACAGAAAGAGGTGGGATGAACAAGAGGGCGACAAATACAGATAGAGACAGATAAACAGACAAAGAAAGAGAGGGAGAAAGCAAGAAGGAGGGAAAAGAGACATAAAGAGAGAGATGGGCAAACAGACATAGAGAGAGATGAACAGATTGCACAACAGAGAGAAAGAGAGACAGAGACAGAGACAGAAGGAGGGAGGAAGGGAGGGAAGAAAGAGAGAGTAAAATGACACCTAAACAAATGCGACTTTTTGGACCAGTCAATATATTTATCTCAGGGGGCTTGATTTAATCAGTGACTTGAATACAATGAGAGAGAATAGAACAGGAAATCGTTTTCGTGTAGACGGGCCAGAGTAGAGGTCGTGATGATCAGGTAGCGAATACAATAGAAAGGACCAGGAGAGAATAGAACAGAATAGACTGTGGAAAAAAAGGTAGATAAAAACTGAATTGAATTTTATGCTTTGGGTCATACAACTTGTTTTCGCAGAATATATCAGCAACGACAACAGCAACAACAACAACTCCTTCCTTCCCTCCCTTTCTGTTCCTTCTCCTTTTTCCTCCTACTCATCCAACTACTATTGATTCATCCAACTACTACTGATACTACTACTACAGCTGCTGCTGCTGCTCCTGCTACTGCTTTTCCTTCTTCTCTTCCTAATTCTCGTTCTCTCTTCTTCCTCCTCCTCCTCCTACTACTTCTGCTAGTCCTACTACTTCTGCTAGTCCTACTGCTTCTGCCACTGCTGCTGCTGCTGTGACTACTGCTGCTACTATTACTGTCACCGCTAGTCCTCTACTGCTACTACTACTGCTGCCACTGCCACTACTTCTACTTCTCTACCAGCATCACTACTACTATCACAACTACTGCTACTACTAATGTAGCTCCTGCTACTTCTACTGCTGCTGCTGCTGTAGCTGCCATCACCAGACACAAATTAGATTAGGAGGGAGCAGGATGTGGGCATTTGGATCCCCTTACACTTCTCCTACCAGCGCACCCCCCCTTTCCCATTCAAATCCTCGACCCACCCACCCACCCCCCTCCACCATCACTCCCGTGTTCTACTTCCAGTCACGATTTTGTAGAACAGAAACATTTGAACTGACCTTAAAAGTTGATTTCTGATGTAAAAAAAAAAAGCTCGGGACATAATAAAACCACGTGTGTGCTCACGCGCGCGCACACACACACACACACACACACACACACACACACACACACACTTCTGTTTGACTGTCTCTGTCTCTCTCTCTGTCTGCCTCTGTATGTCTATGTCTGTCTGTCTGTCTGACTGTCGCTCTCTCTCTCTCTCTCTCTCTCTCTCTCTCTCTCTCTCTCTCTCTCTCTCTCTCTCAGAACATTTATTCGTTGAGCCTTGCTTGATGTCCTGAAGGAGGGTAAGATCTGGTTCTGTATACACTCTTAAACTCCTTCCTCCCCCAAACCGTTGACTTTTTATTTAAAGAAACTGACCGACCTCGCCCCATCTAGACAAAACGATCCCTTACTGACGGTGACAGCTACAACAATGACGTCAATGATGACGCTGACGACGCAAATGAAATAAACCAAAAGTCCGTGGTTCACGTGCAGGGTGACTCGGGAGGGCCTTTCGTGTGTGAGTGCCAAGGTTACCAACAGCAAACAGGCATCGTCTCTTATGGGATTGGGTGCGCGCGGGAAGGCTATCCTGGAGTGTACACCCGTGTGTCCCAGCTATTATGACTGGGTCTTTGACGTTGTGTATGGAGGAGGAGAGACATCAGGAGGAGGAGAGGGAGGGGAACGTCCCAGCATGGACATCAACATGTATGTCGATCTCAATCTGGGCAACAACCAGATTCAGAGCTATTATTATCACCACCAAGAAGCCATTGATGTCTAAACGAACTCAGCTAAGAAACCCCAGAGTACCAGATACGAAGGCTGTTGAATATTGATGTCGTTGCATTTGGCTAAAGCAGCAATGCTGATAAAGATTTGATCTGATACAGTTATTGCATTGAAAGATGAGCCAAATACAGTATCCCTAGAAACGTTCATGTCTTCATGATCAGTGAAGAAAAATAAAGAATGTGAAGAGTTTGAATTTGTTCAGGTTTGTTTCAGTTCCTGTGTTCGTTCCTTCCTTCATTTTGGGTTCTGTTTGGGTTTTTGTTGTTGATGTTGTTGTTTGTTTTGCCTTGTTTTGTTTTTCGATAGTAGCGTGTTAATCGTTGATCTGATTCCCGTTTTTGTCTTATCTGTCTGTCTACGTCTCTCTCTCTCTCTCTCTCTCTCTCTCTCTCTCTCTCTCTCTCTCTCTCTCTCTCTCTCTCTCTCTCTCTCTCTCTCTCTCTCTCTCTCTTTTCCCGTCCTTCCCTGCCCCTGATTTCGTCTCTCTCTCTTTTTTTTTTCTGCCTTTTTTTTTTTTTTTTTCTCTTCTAGTCTTTTTCTGTTTAATGAGCGTTTCTTTCCTTTTATTTTTCTTTCCTTCAGTTTGTTTAACAATTTCTTCTTTTGTTTCCCCTTCTTCACAATTAGTTCTTTTTTCTTTCTTTCTTCTTCTTCTTTCTTCTTCTTTCTTTCTTTTCTTCTTCTTCTTCTTCTTCTTCTTCCCCTTGTCATCATCATCATCATTGTCATCAATATGATCATATGCTAAACAACATAACATATGCTTGGAAAATACAAAATGACAACATGAAGAAACGAATCAAAATCAATTAAACTTATCATCTTCACCTGTTATTGACGCAAGTTTCATTGCTTACAAAAAATAAATTGTTGATAATCATCCATAGCTTGCTTAGTGAGATCTATGATTGCAGTGAAGAGGGCTGGGTTTTGCCCCCAGGCGTTTCTCATGTAATCTTGCATGGCAAAAAAAAATCATGGGCATTTTACATAGGCCAGGACGAACACCACACTGTGTGCCTCAGGTAAGATCTCCTCTGAGATGTTGTTGATGAGACAAATGTTGAAGACACGTGCCATCTTTGTCCAACCCAAACCAGTTGAACTGCCTTAGTTTCGACACATAAACACATTTCCTCATCCCCGAAGTCTTTGGGTCTCTCTTCTTCTTCCCATGTCCTGAGGATCAAGAGGGCTTTGAGTACCACCAGCTGAACTGCCTTGGAAATTTCTGTAGGAGTGCCATACATCCTGGCTGAGCTTCCAGAATTGTTTGACTAAAGGCTTTTCCAAACCAAGACAAGGATGAAGGATGTAGGTGTTTGCACCCTGGGTCTCCGAGGAACATGGACAATGGAACTCATTGATAAACGAGAGGCTGAACCACTTCCTCCATTACTAATGGATGGCATTCATCTGCTTTATCAGCTGTGTACTGTTTGATAATTCGGTAGGTTTGGTGAGGTCTGGGATTGTCCATAGATTGCCACTCTTGAAAAAGCATCGTTTTCCAAGACATATTTTGATAAACTCTTCATTCTCTTGGGTCCAAGCACAGACAATGGCGATTCTTTCTTAAAAGAAATGAAATGGGCAAGGCCGATATGTGTTATCGTTTGTTCATATTTTTAAGCTAGTATCTGCAATATCAAGACGTACAGGAAGCTGCATTAGCAATGAAGTATGGCTATCAACAACGTGGTTTCTTATTGAAAGAAAATACGACAAGGATGTCAACTAAGCTCCTACCCCTTCCATTTAGTAGTTGAGCTTCTAGCCACCTAAATAAAAAAAAGCAAACATCACAGACATAGACATATAGAACGACACATTCGAAAGTAGATTTTCACATCCAACTGAAAAAAGTCTTTGCTGATGATACTGCTGCAACATTGTAGACCAAAGATGTGTAAGACTTGTGTCAGAATTGTTGCTTGTTTGAAACACAAATCAATATGAAGAAAACAGAGAATGTCTGAGTAGAAACAAGAGCGCGAGAAACGCGCACAATACATAATACACCAATGGAAATGGACAAAGTCAAGCAAATAGATGTATACTTCTCATCCAAACATAAAGCATCCTTCAACAAAGAAGAATAAAAACAAACAAAACATAGAACATTACAAGAACAGCTAAACAATTGGAACCCACAAAAAAAAATGGTTGTTTGGCAAAATCATGTTGGCAAAAAAACAATATCACTATCACAGTTGTCCCACATACATCAGGTTTTTTAGTATGCTAAGAATTAGCGTAAAACCACTTCAATCCAGTTTGTATTTATTCCTCTGGCAACGTGATTACAATAAGGCAAAAAGAGAGATGATGAGAAAAAGGAACCAACTGGAGGCAGAAAGAAAACGGGCATGGTGCGTATGAAGAGTGTGTTTCAGAAAGACCGATAGCATCAGCACTATCAACGCACATGTAAACCCAGTAACTGCAGACCGTGCAGGGAATATTCATATTTAGCGCAAGAATGAAGAGAAAGGAAGAACAGAGAGAGAGAGAGAGAGAGAGAGAGAGAGAGAGAGAGAGAGAGAGAGAGAGAGAGAGAGAGAGACAACGCAACGCAGACAGCCATTGATTACAAGTCAGTTCAGCATATAAAACAGGGTAACACGAAGTTTCAGCCACAGAATCACAGTATAATCTGTCCATAAAAAACACGTGTAGGCATTGTGGTACTCACAAGAACACTGGGCACTCACTAGAACACCATTATCTCGTCACTTTTTTAAGACTCCTGTTTTAAATTCTCACTGCAAGAAACAGTTTCTCTGAGACTGGCTTTCTTATTATTTGACGTCTACCAGTCTCTTCTCATTACCAACGGAATACTACATGCCCTTGATCAGCAAATGTTTGTAAATCATATTCAGTCTTGAACTGTTCTGTCTGAGGTTGGGTGTCTGTCTTTGTTCAGCGTCTCTCACATCCCATGAACACATGTAATCCTCAGAATGTCAGTTTGATTTCACATCGTTGACCCTATGTTTGTAAAAGACATAAGGGATAGTCTGGCTTTCTGTGAAGTCTGTATAACTTGGAAACTCGCCATTGTTCATGAAAACAATACGTGGGCACACGAGATATAATAACTGTGGCAATGGGAAAGATTCTATTTCACATGGCAGTAGAACCTCAGATGAGTGGTGGAAATAAAGAATGTCGGCAAATTTTAGTATTATGTACGCCCGTAATGTAATATGATTACACATAACGTAAACCTTTTAACAAAATAGGCTGCATGCATTATGACATTCTAATTTTACGTGTTAAGGATAAAACAAAATCGAGATAAACAGTACGTTTTTTTTGTTGTTGTTGTTGTTGTTTTCCTTTTTTTTTTTATTCAAATACGTCCACACAGTGCAACACACTAGAATATAAAAAATAAAAAAAGAACAGATCCAAACAAACGATAGAAAAAGAGGAAATCAACATATTAAACACAGCTACAATACTATTCTACATTATTAAGGCACGGTTACAGCCTCTCCCGTGGAGAGAGAGAGAGAGAGAGAGAGAGAGAGAGAGAGAGAGAGAGAGAGAGAGCATGGGGTAAGTCTGGTGCATTATCAAACTTTACATATTTGTCTTTGTTTTCTTTATGCACACACACACACACACACACACACACACACACACACACACACACACACACACACACTTGTACACACACACACACACACACACACACACACACACACACACACACATATATATATATATATATATTTTTTTTTTTTCACAAGTAGAATTTTCCGTTGCCGCACCGCACCACAACCAAACAATGGAAACAGGCAGACTAAAAATATACAAGGTAAAAACAAGTTCCACATTTTCTCCACACAAGCTGATCATGAAGACATGAACGTTTCTAGGGATACTGTATTTGGCTCATCTTTCAATGCAATAACTGTATCAGATCAAATCTTTATCAGCATTGCTGCTTTAGCCAAATGCAACGACATCAATATTCAACAGCCTTCGTATCTTGGTACTCTGGGGTTTCTTAGCTGAGTTCGTTTAGACATCAATGGCTTCTTGGTGGTGATAATAATAGCTCTGAATCTGGTTGTTGCCCA
This sequence comes from Conus betulinus, assembly GCA_016801955.1. Lineage (NCBI taxonomy): Eukaryota > Metazoa > Mollusca > Gastropoda > Neogastropoda > Conidae > Conus > Conus betulinus. The sequence goes on along the minus strand of JADBJO010009016.1, from coordinate 5,419 downwards.
GATTGAGATCGACATACATGTTGATGTCCATGCTGGGACGTTCCCCTCCCTCTCCTCCTCCTGATGTCTCTCCTCCTCCATACACAAACGTCAAAGACCCAGTCATAATAGCTGGACACACGGGTGTACACTCCAGGATAGCCTTCCCGCGCGCGCACCCAATCCCATAAGAGACGATGCCTGTTTGCTGTTGGTAACCTTGGCACTCACACACGAAAGGCCCTCCCGAGTCACCCTGCACGTGAACCACGGACTTTTGGTTTATTTCATTTGCGTCGTCAGCGTCATCATTGACGTCATTGTTGTAGCTGTCACCGTCAGTAAGGGATCGTTTTGTCTAGATGGGGCGAGGTCGGTCAGTTTCTTTAAATAAAAAGTCAACGGTTTGGGGGAGGAAGGAGTTTAAGAGTGTATACAGAACCAGATCTTACCCTCCTTCAGGACATCAAGCAAGGCTCAACGAATAAATGTCTGAGAGAGAGAGAGAGAGAGAGAGAGAGAGAGAGAGAGAGAGAGAGAGAGAGAGAGACAGTCAGACAGACAGACAGACAGACATAGACATAGACATACAGGCAGACAGAGAGAGAGACAGAGACAGTCAAACAGAAGTGTGTGTGTGTGTGTGTGTGTGTGTGTGTGTGTGTGTGTGTGTTCGTTCTTCTCTTTAACGTCTTTTCACAATGCTGTGATATTAGACGAAAAAAAAAAAAAAAAAAAAAAAAAAAAAAAAAAAAAAAAAAAAAAAACAAAAAAAAAAAAAACAACAATCAACAAAACTCCGTCTTCTTCCTATCTCTGAACCTCCCTACCATTTCCCTTCAAAATGAAATCTTAATAACAATAACATACTCAAAACATTTGTAAACATAAAAATCAGTGACAACAATAATAACATACTCAAAACATTTGTAAACATTAAATCAGTGAGCCAAACTGGGCTCCGTTTTAAGCCTTTAACAACATCTAGCAAAGCAAATCGTTCAATAAAATATTCTTAAAAGATGAATCTGAAACCGTTGAATCACAAATCGAAGTGGGTAAAAAATGATTTCAAATGCTGACAGTGTAGAATAACATGGACAGGTGTTATTTCCTCACCGCAGACGCACTTAACATGACTGTTGAATTTGCATCTGAGAGCATTCAGTCTGAATCTGTAGACCAGGGATGACAGTGTTCGGTTTTCACACATGAACTCACCATTGCAGGAATGTATATGTTTGACTTTGAAAATATTCCTCTTTTCTGTGAAATTTACATAGGAACCTCCTAATAGTTCCTTCACATGATTCCAACAAATTTTCGTTATTAAGGAATAACTTTCAGATAAAGATAAAGGAATTTAACATGTACAGAATTTTTAGTGTTCATTGCACCCTTTTTAGCTGTTCTGTCCGCCCATTCATTACCAAAAATATTACAATGTGATGGAACCCAAGAGAATGAGATACTAGTTCCGCGCGCATGACAAATAATGGATTGTATGACTAATTTCTGCAATAATATCACCTCTTACTTTTAGATTATAAGACTGTAGTGCGTCTAAAACAGATTTAGAATCAACCAAAAAATAATACCTGATCCAAATGCCCAAATACAATGATAAGGAGTCTATTGACACTTATATTGATCATTTTGAAGCTGTGGCACAAGCTTATAAGTTAAGCAATGAAAGAAAGGCTCTATATCTAGTGAACAATCTCACAGGTAAAGCTAAGGAGGCCTTCGTAGATATTCCACCAGGAGCTACATATGACGAACTGAACGCTGCTTTGAGAACTAGACTCCACATGACCCCAGAGAGCTACAGGAGGCAATTTCGCTCCATGAAGAAGCTGCCTGATGAGACGGTCTACCAATTTGGCGAGCGACTTCGTCGATCCCTCGATTATTAGGTGGAAACGTCAGGGTTGGAGTTGAAACAATGTATTTTATTGGAGCAGCTCATGAATTCGGTTTCGCCTGACCTACGCTGCAAGTTGGGTGAGGCCCAACCACAGAGTTATGCAGAGGCATTGAGGATAGCTGAGGCCTATGCCGATGCACAACGATATTATTACCATTCCTCAGCAGCAAGTACCAGGAAACCACATGGTGGGGATTCATCTGCCACCGGACAGTCTTCGTCTCCAGCAAATGTGGACCACCAGAACCCTAGGGGAAGAGGGACAAACCAGGCGCAGAGCTGACAGTGTTTTGTATGTGGTCGCATTGGGCATCTGGCACGTGACTGCCCAGACCGCAAAAGAAAAAAAAAAACCTACAACACAAGTTAAAGTGGCATATGGGGAGGTGGAAATGACTACACCAGCCTGCCCTACCTTCCTTCCTGTCAGTAGTAGCAGGAAACGTTGTCGAGGCCATCAGGGACATGGCGCCATGGCAGTATTTGTCGACGAGAGGTTAGTACCTAAGGATGCTCCTCGTGGAAATACCTGTGAAGTCACGGGGACCGAGTCGTCGTTCACTGCCACTTGATCAACGGTGCTTGTAGACCTCTCGACGCCCTACTTCAAGGGGAAAATATGTTCAGTGGCTTTAAAGCAACCAGCATACTCCCTCCTCATAGGGAACACAGTCTACCTGAAGGATGGTAGGAGCTTCTCCATATCTACTGAGTTACCTCCAGAGGTGTTCGTTGCCGCCACCACTCGGGCACAGGCAGAGAGAGAAAAAGAGGGTCCTAAAGCCCTTGTTAAAGCCCGTGCCTTCACACGACCAGGTCAGCCGAGAACCTTCAGCGATCAAGGGACTACAAAGTAAAGACCCCATGCTGAACAAGATAAGACAACTCGTGGGAAAGTCTACTCGAGGGCGACCTAATTGAAAGGTCAAGTTTGTCCAGCAAAAGGGACTTCTATACTGGCAGTTCTCTTCAGCCACCACTACGGTCACCCAACTGGTCATACCAGAAGCGCTTTGACAGACAGTGTTGCGTCTGGGGCATGACCCACCCATGGCCAGGCACCTGGGAACAAGACGCACTCTGGAGCGGATTCAGCAAGCCCTCTACTGGCCTGGGATGACCCATGATGTCAGGAAGATACTGTTGAACCTGTGACATATGCCAGAGAACCACGACAAAGGGATGGCATACCAAGGTGCCTCTAGGCACAGTTCCTTTGGTAGGAATTCCCTTCGAGAAGGTCGGTGTGGACCTTATCAGCCCCATTGTTCCAACGTCAGACCATGGACGCCGCTTCGTACTGGTTATGGTCGACTACGCCACTCGGTATCCTGAGGCCACGCCCCTCAAGGAAATAGATGCCGCAACCGTAGCTGAAGCACTATGGGAAATGTGGACAAGGACAGGTGTGCCAGGGAGTGTCCTATCAGATCAAGGAACTCAGTTTCTATCTGATGTGATGGATGAAGTGTACCGTTTGCTGCAAATCAACAGGGAGACAACTACTCTGAACCATGCACAGGCATACGGGCTAGTGTAGCACTTCAATGGGACCCTCAAGCAGATGATTAAGAAACTGGCTCAAGAACAACCCCGTGATTAGGACAGATTCCTGCCCGGTGTTTTATTTGCCTACAGAGAAGTGCCCCAAGAGAGTATGGGATTCTCTCCCTTCGATCTACTCTACGGGAGAACTGTGAAAGGCCCCATGGTAGTGCTACGTCAGCAGTGGACCCAGGAGCAGGCCAATCAAGAGCTGTGGACTCAAGCTGAGTATATGCTGGATCTGAAGGAGAGGATTGCAGCTACATGCAAACTAGCACACCAAAATCTGGTCCATGCTCAGAAACGATATAAACAGTACTATGACCAGAAGGCCAGGCAAAGATGGTTTGAACCAGACGGTGAAGTGCTACTTCTTTTACCCTGCACCACAATAAACTGCAGTTGTCCTGGCAGGGACCTTTCAGAATCTTGAGGAGAGTTGGGGACTGGGACTATGTTGTCCTCGTCAAAGGGAAAGAGAAACTCATACATGCCAACCTCCTCATGAGGTATGAAAGAAGGGAGTCATGCAATGCTGGATTTACGCCTGTGGTAATAGAAGAAAGTAGTGAAACTCTGCCCTTGAGCTTCGACATCCCATGTGTGGTGACTCAGCCCAGTGAAACATGGAAAGACGTCCAGGTCGCGCAAGACCTACTTGAGGAGCATCAACCTGCAGGAAGAATGTTGTGCCAAGAGTATGCCGATATTTTGACTGACGTACCACTACGTTGCAACCTGGGAAATTGTGCTCTGGTTCTCACTCTCAACAGGAACCCATTCGAGTAAAACAGTACCCACTACCCCTGTCGCAGTCCACTGCCATCAAGGCTGAAATTCAGGACATGTTGCAAATGGACGTCATCGAACGTTGTAGTTCCCCTCACTCCTCGCCTATCCTACTGGTCAAGAAACCTGATGGCTGGATGAGGTTTTGCATGGACTTCCGAAGGTTGAATCGAATCCTCAAGTTCGATGCAGAGCCAATGCCAGACATGGGAAAGATCTTCGCTCAGTTGGCCAAGGCCCAGTACTTCAGCAAACTTGACTTGGCGAAAGGCTACTGGCAGATACCAATGGATCCAGCTGACAAGGAGGGAAAACCGCATTTACTACGCCAGAGGGTCAATTTCAGTTCAAGGTTATGCCATTTGGACTTGACTGCAGGTGCAGTGTTTAGCCGTATCATGTGGCTCATGTTACAGCCACTGGAAATGAAGCTCATAACTTCATCGATGATCTTCTTTTGGCAACTATGACATGGGAGGAACATCTGCGCTTGCTAAGGAAACTCTCTTCCATCGTCTTCGAGAAGTGCAACTCGCCACACGCCCTACCAAGTGCAGGATAGGGGAGTTAGAGGTACCGTTCTTGGGTCATGTTGTGGGCAAGGGGTACCTTCTGCCAGAGCCCGACATGGTACGAAGAATCGAGGACGCTCAGCCACCCAAGACTAAGAAGGAGCTCCATTCATTCCTGGGCCTGGTCAGATATTACAGAGAAATTGTGCCCCACTTTGCAGAGACAGCAAAGCCCCTTACCGACAAAACCTCTGCTCGAAAACCCGAGAACTGGATTGGAAGGAGGAACACGTGAAGGCTTTCAGGGAGCTGCAGGACGCTATATCCAGACCGCCAGTGCTCCAGCTTGCAGACCCTGACGCCACTTTCGTGCTCCGCACAGATGTTAGTTTGTACACAAGTGGTCAGGTGATATTCAAACAATGACAACACACACAATTGTGCAAAAGTGACGTCATCACTTTCTGGGAATTTAATTTTCCCCGGTAAACTAGTACGCAAGTTTGATACATGCCTCTTCTTGGACTACAACAACAAAAATGTTTAATCAGAAATGTGTAAGCCTTGTTTTTTTCAGCCCTTTCACTAAGTGTCTTGCACGGAACGGAAAAAATAAAGCTGTGATAAAGCAACGAGCTAGCAAACCCATCGTGCCGTTACTTTTTTT
>JADBJO010009015.1:45000-77500 GCA_016801955.1 Conus betulinus | reverse complement strand
TGCACAATCAAAAAACATATGTATTTACCACTACAGCTTCACATCCAAAAAAGAACACAAAAGCAAAAAAAAGTTGAAAATAAAGTTTGTATTGTCACACTACACCTGTAAATGAAAGTAAAACAGTCTAGAAGTCTATCCAGACGCTCACACCTCATGCAGACAGATCAGTTCACGACCACGCCCCCCCCCCCCCCACCACGCCCCCTTGCTGGACTTAAAAACCCTCTCTTTCACTCCTCCTCTTCCCCTACCTTTCCTGCTGCCCGTGTCACGCCGCGAGCAGCAGGCCGCGCTCCCCTCTCGCACTGACTAACACGTCGCTGCCCACTCGCACACAGTGCAGAGTACACACTAGGCTAGCTTGTTCGACGTCGGTAACCAGTCAGCTGAACACACTCTTGAGATCGCACAGCACGACTCAATAACTGACGAATATGGTCGGCAATTCCATCACTATCATCATCTCACCTTCATGCTCGAGTGAGTCGCTGAATAAAAGATTATTATCTTTGTCAAAAATGATTAGCAGAGCCCTCAGCAGTGTGTGTAGTACGCTGATTTGGTCGCTACACTCGTCGAAGGTTGCGCCGCCATCTTTGCAAGCGAGACAAAGCGCTGGCTGGTCATCCAGTCAGTGATGAGGAAAATGGTCTTTCCCTCACGTGTGGTCATTTGCATATCATTTTAATACTGCAGACATATAAGGCTTACTACGCACACTCTATTTCAGTCCTTTGATAGGAATAGTAACAAATGAAAATTCAAGAAAAATGCATGATGTCAGTGGACGGCCCATAGGCACTGGAAGTACATTTTTACTACGGCGTCAGCTGACGGCTTAAAGGCACTCAATGGGTTAAGATTCCTGTCCTCTTTTATCTCTTGTATCTCAACATCCTTATCTTTCCCTCACAAACCCTGTAAGTCAGCAGACCACATCTTTTTTCCCCATAAGTCGTGTACGTCAACAATACCACAGCAGACATCTTTTTTTTCATCATAAATCCTTTGATAACAACTCCAAAGCAATTAGCTTCCCCTCCCACAAATCCTTTTTGTCGACAACATGGCAAAGATCTTTTCTTCCCATAAGTTCAGTGTGTAAAATACCCACAGCAGATATGTTTTCCACCGCATGTCCTGTGAGTCAACAATACAGGGGATAGCATTTTTTCTGTCGCAAGTCCTGTATGTCGGTGTATGTCGGTGATACACAAGGTCTTTTATGTGAACAATAGCTAACTTTTAGTCCTCAAGTTCAAGTCATCTCTTTTTTCTGTGGCAAGTACAGCCAAGGAATCTTTTAGTCCTCAACATTCTGTATGGTCATCTCCACACCCAAAGTCTTGTGTGTCACATCACAGCAGGTTTCTTGGCAAGTCCTGTGTGTCAACATCACAGCAGCAGGAATATTTCCTCCCCAAAGTCCTGTGTGTCAACATCACAGCAGGTACATTTTCCTCCCCAAAGTCCTGTGTGTCAACATCACAGCAGGTACATTTTCCTCCCCAAAGTCCTGTGTGTCAACATCACAGCAGGTATTAAAGTCCTGTGTGTCAACCCAAGCAGGATTTTTCCTGTCCTGTGTGTCAACATCACAGCAGGTACATTTTCCTCCCCAAAGTCCTGTGTGTGTCAACATCCACAGCAGGTATATTTCCTCCCCAAAGTCCTGTTTGTCAACATCACAGCAGGTACATTTTCCTCCCCAGAGTCCTGTGTGTCAACATCACAGCAGGTGTGTCAACATCACACAACAGGTATACTTTTCCTCCCAAAGTCCTGTGTGTCAACATCACAGCAGGTATACTTTTCCTCCCCAAAGTCACGCGTGTTGCTAGCACAGCAATATCTTTTTCTTCAACCCCACAAGTCCTGTGTATCAAGAACAAGCAAATATCTCCCCCCTCTCCCCCTCCCCCCCCCAATAAGTCCTGTATGTCAGCACAACAGATGTCCTTTTCCCTGCTAGTCCAGTGTGTCAGCACAGTAGCAAGTTGTTTTTTATTTGATTTCTTTTGTTGTTTTCCCAGGCAAACAGGTCAGAACACTCAGCTGTATGCCGCACACAGGTAATCCGTCACCTTGTGCTTTGTGTGGCAGGTGATCCCCATGCTACCCCGGCTGCTGTGTGAGCAGCTGTGCAGTCTGAATCCTGATGAGGACCGCCTCAGTTTCTCTGTCATCTGGAAGATCACTGAAAAAGACAGGTGAGGAGAGGAGGGTGGGCAGTGACAGGTGAACCACCACCACCACCACCACCACCACCACCACAGACTGTAGGTTAGAGAACAGAATGTTGGCTGTCAGGTATTTCAACAGATGTCTGTTCTCAGTCACACACAACAAAGCAGAGGTGGTGTAACCAGTCCAGTGCATCATGTTGTCCATGCCAGGACTTGGTGACTTCCCAGTCACCACTGCTGAGTGTTGCTTGAAGCAAAAAGATACAATGGTGGAGATGATGTCTTTTTTTTAACCCTGGTTCTATTGCTTTCAGCTATTGTCATTAGTGGAGGCTTAGTTAGTAAGTGTTTTTTGAAGAGGCACCACTGAACACCGCCAAAGTGACACTCAGCAGTACATGCAGACCTGCGAACCCTTTTGTTTTCACTGGGACTTTTTCTGCTTGTTTTTCATTTCAGTGTTTCCACACAAAAAAAGTAATAAATAGATAAAAATAAAAAAAAACAACAAAATTGAAAAACAACACTGGAGCAAGTAAGAAAATAAAAATGGAAGTTGTTCTGTCTGATATTCAAATTTGATTAGTTTGTGGCCAGTGATTAATATTTTACAAATTGTCAAATATACCATTTGTGTCGACAGAAGCAACCACATTGGCAACACAATTGTAAGAATTGTGTGTTCCCCAAGACAGAAGAAAAAAGACTAGTTCTTAAACTTTTGAAGGTCAAACATCAAGATTTGACCATTAATGGGAGAAGGAAAAGAAGTCTGGACAAATGAGAAAGAGAGTACAAAAGGCATCTAAAGTGTTTTCAGAAGCAAAAAAAAAACAAAAAGAAAAAAGCCCAACAAAAGTAAAAATGCAGGTACAGATAAGTGTATTGTGTAACCAAGGAAAAGACAGAAACTGAACACACAATTTACCAGCGGAAGTGGCGTATGTATTGAAGTGAGATCAACCAGACTGAGGTAATATTAATGGTGAGAATTTGTCTCCCTCTCCCTTCTCTGCTCTGAACGTATTTTGATGTGTAACATTTCTGATGGACTATCAACCCAAACAAAGGCAGATGAAAACATAACATTCATGGCGGAGGTAACTGTTTTATGTCTTTTCCTCAGTGTTCATTCTCTGTCGTTACCTATTCATTGTATGTGTCACCAGATTCTGGAGGAGTGGTTTGGGCGCACCATCATTCGCTCCTGTGTGAAGCTGAGCTACGACCATGCTCAGGTAATCATGTCCGCATGAAATATCAAATGGACCTTGACAGTGGATATATTTATTTATTTCCAAAACGAGTTTGTAGTCTAAAAATATTTGAAAGTGGATCCATGTGCTTTGATTTGATCATGCACTTAAATCTCATGAAAACACTGGTCTTAATGCTTCTGGTAACTCTTTTCCAGAAAGATTGCTGATCCTTTTTAAAGCTTATCCAGTTATTACATAATTTCTAATAATTATTCAGTAATGTTTTTGTCCAATCTGATTCAATTCATTTGTGGTAATATGGCTGTCATGCCCAACGCAGTCAAAGTGATAGGATTCATAAATGGATACTCTGGATAATTCATGGGATTTGGTTTTGTGTTTCCCCATCAAGCTGTGCTGTGATGTGATGGCTGTGTTTTCACCAACAGGGTTCATAGAAGATCCAGACAGGGAGTGGACTAGAGAAGAACTGCCGCCCATCTCTAAGGGTTTCACCGTGGATGACATCAAGAAAAGGGTTCTGCAAATGGACAAGGTAAAAGAGGCAGTGTTGCATGTTTCTTGACTGTGTTATCCAGCTCAGCCTATATTCATGATTTGTGCATTGCTAAGCACAGTTGTGTTGTATCACCACAGTAGTATACCTGCACTACAATTCAAACGCACATTATCGCCACTTGTCCTTCCACCTCATAGTGTTGTTTTATCATCCATCCAGGACTAACACATTCTGCTTCAGGGACATCTACCCTCCACTGTACCCTGCAGTACAGCTAAAGATTGGGAGTTGTGGTTGTGCTCATGCTTGTATATTTTGTTTGTCTAAGGTATTTGATACCTGAAGAGAGGTTCTTGGTGGCAGGCACATATACTGGCACATGTTTTGTCTTGCATGATGCACATATACTTACACAGATGTCTTGCGCATATCTTTGCGTAGATTTGTAGAAGCAACATGTACTTGTTCTTTTTCAGATAGCCAAAGCATTGCGAAAGGCAAGGTTTGACAGCGGTGCCCTGAGGCTGGACCAGGTGAAGATACAGTTCACTCTGACTAAAGAAACCGGCCTGCCCAATGGATACTTTGTCTATGAACAGAGGGACAGCAACAAGTGAGTGACACTAATCTGTGCTTTTGTTTCTGTCTCGGCTTGACTGTTGTAACTCCCCTCCTTGCCGGTTGTCCCTCAAGGCTCATCTCTAAACTTCAAAAAGTTCAGAATAATGCCGCCCGTCTGATCTCCTGCTCCCTCTAGATCTGATCACATATCACCAATTCTGTCATCCCTTACTGGCCCCCTGTTCAGTCTGGCATTGACTTTAAAGTTCTCCTCCTGGTTTTCAAATCGCTGAATAATCTGGCTCCCTCCTACCTCTCTGGCCTCCTTCATCTCTGTGTTTCGTCTTGCAACTTACGCTCATCCACTGATTCTTGTCTGTTTAGGTTTCCCTCTGCTCGCCTGAAAACTTCAGGCCAACTTCAGGCCATTATCGCCACTTGTCCTTCCACCTCATAGTGTTGTTTATCATCCATCCAGGACTAACACATTCTGCTTCAGGGACATCTACCCTCCACTGTACCCTGCAGTACAGCCAAAGATCGGAGTTACCTGGCACCTGCTCTGTGGAATGGTCTGCCTTCTTCTCTGCGTAACACGGACTCTTTACAGACTTTTAAACCTCCCTAAAGACACATCTTTTCCACCGGACTGATTAACGATATCCACTTATCTCTGTGGGCGAATCTGCTTGTTTTGACGCGCTTGTGTGTCTGTCTGCGCATGTGTGTGTTTTGTTTTTTTCATGTGTGTCCGTGTGTGTGAGTGTGTGTGTGTGAGTGCTTTGAGTTAGAATTAGTATTTTATCATGTTTCTGTAATATGCGCTTTGGGCTCTGGTGAGGTAAAGCGCTCTATAAATGTCCTGTGACATTACATTACATTACTAAAACCTGTGCCTGGGGAAAAGGTTACATGTAGATAAAAGAAATCAGAATATTCATTCTGTGAGCACTTCAGAAGATTTAACAACAGCAACAGTAATCTGAAAACTGAGAAACATATATACTTACAAAACACACAAGCATACACATATGCATGCATGCACGAATACATGTGCACATGCACACACACATATACACACACACACACACACACACACACACACACACACACACACACACACACACACACACACAAAGACTTATTTGTGTACATGCAAACCTGCACACATATCAATGCACATGGGTATAGCACAATGGATACATTCATACAAATATACAATACCTTTATGCCATATAAGGGCCTGCCTGAGATCCAGAGATATTTTACAAGTAAAGAGGTGTACTGGTGCAAGAGTTAAAGGACTATAAACTGTGGCAAGAAAACAGTGAAAGGGTGTATTTGAAATGGGGTTTCTACTGAAAAGCTCATCATCAGATCGTAGAAATGGCAGCAGCACACTAATATGAACAAAGCAGTGACATAGAATATCCACTCATAAACATATGCATGCATGCACACATGCACACACACACACCAAATTAAATGCATTGTGATCATGATTGCACATACATATATCACACCCAAAGAATTCTCAGATGTGTGCATTCATTCACACAAGTGCTTACAAATGTTCATGCACGGAAAGAACACATCACATACAGGAAGATGCGTACACTTGTAGACACTGTCTCTCCTCGTATCCAGAGGACAAGAGTCACAGTGGCGTGAGGTGACTGTGGCAGGTTGGTGGAAGAATTCATGCTGCTGGCTAACATGGCGGTGGCTCACAAGATCCGCGCCGATTACAAAGAGAAGGCTGTGCTGCGCCGACACCCTCCCCCTCAGTCACGCGCATGATTAATGATCTGGTCAGTTATCTGTCTTGTGCTTGCATGCATTTGTGCATGTGTTTGCCAGTTGTGTTTGTATTCAGATATGATAAATGTGATGAGAAAATTATTCTTGATAAGTTTGTTTTATACTAAAGGTTCCAATTATCTCTTCAGAGTAAGTATGATTGAATGGAGAAAGGTAAGCATTCAGAAATTTTTTTTTTTTTTTGAAATGGGGTTGTAGGATTAAAGAAATGTGTACAAGCATGAGTGGTTTTATAATATACATACATGTCCAAACAAATTCCTTATCCCTGCTAGATGTGAAACACTGGCATATGAAAAAATGGGTTTTAAGATGAAAACAAATTTACTAGTGTAAGTTGTTTTATGATATACAAACATGTCCAAACAGATGCCTTATCCCTACTAGGCATGGAACACTGCCATGTTATCCAGTCCTTCAGAAAACAGAACTGGGAGAAAAGAGAACTAATTATGCCTCCATAACCAGTCAGCCAACAGAGGGACTACCATTAGTGAGGTCACTTAATGAATCATACTTGGACATGAACTAGTGTTCAGATTATGTCTTAGTCAAGTGTAGAGGTGGGAGAATGTCCTGTTGTTTGGGACAGATAAATATTTTGTAAAAAAAAAAACACTTTTATTAGTAAAATTCCTTTTTCTCATACTTACCTGTCCAAGCAAATGTCAGAATGTCAAAAAGGATGTTGGGAAGCATGCTCACCTGAAGAGGGAGGCAGGTGATGCACACAAGAACATCTGTGCATTTCCCCATGCTTTGAACTTGATGTTGAAGGCCTCTGAGGTTACCCTTTAGAAGGAGTCCAAAAGATTGTCTGCGCAAAAACAGAGAGAGATGAGAGGACTCACAAGATACACATTAGACCAGCAGGTGCCACTGCAGCCCAAACTTTCTTCAGCAAGGTACAAAATTATCCGCAGGTCATCTTCCCTGATAAAGCCATTTCTGAGGCTGCTCCAGAGGAAGAGAGAGGACAACTCCAGAACAGATATGGAAGAGACATGATCGTTGAACAACACACATGCTCAAATATATAAAACGGGAGTTTGACCACTTTTGTTTGGACGAAAATGCCGCAAAACACAAGTCAGGATTTCAACACTAAGGGCATAACCGAATGAGTGTCCCTAATGTAAGACCGGAGTTCTAGATGATTGGCCTGAACTGAGGGAATGCCTGAGAAAGCAAAACAGAAATCGGCAATAGCCTGATTCAAGGCATGAAACTGGTACTTTTCAGAATGTCCAAACAGAGTGACAAACTTCATCGGACATGGTAACTCAAAAAAGATGACTTCACACCCATTCCCAGAGGAAGTGGAGCAGAACAGTTGAAACAGGAGGGGGAAGGGAGTGGGATGTCTTGGATGAGGACCAAGAAACCGCAGTTCTTGCAAGAGAGTCCTCCAAATTTGGAGCATTACCATTTCCCAAAAAAAAAAATCAGTTTCATCATAGAACTTATCAATATCATCATCTGTAGTGCTTTTGTCCTCCTTCGCACAGATTATATTTGCATGATGTAGGATTTGGTCACGGTCATTGGATGCTAAGGCCTCCCAGCCAGTGTTCTCCGAGGCATGTAGGATTTGGTCACAGTCATTGGATGCCAAGGCCTCCCAGCCAGTGTTCTCCGAGGCATGCTGTTTTACAGCAGAGACCCCTGTTGAATCTGCTCCTGGCAGGAAGCCAGCCAAGCACATCCTGTATGAATGCAACTCCGTTAGCCGCTCTCCATCACTTCCACGGTGTTGAGGAGTCGAATGCAGAGCAGGTGGGGGAGGGGGATGATGATGGCCTGTCTGAACGCATCTCGGTATGGACACTGAACTAGTGTAGCAAGGAGAAAAACAGGTGTCTGTCTAGCTGAAACTAGGAGACTGAGAGTGGAACTTGTGTCATGAAGATTTACACTGATATTGAAATTCCAAATCGAGTTCTCGCACTGGTTGCAAGGTTTGAATGGGGAATATTTAGTGCAAGAGATGCACGTCTCTTGAGTGCTGGCTCTACAGATGCACGTCTCTTGAGTGCTGGCTCCACAGATGCACGTCTTTTTTGAGTGCTGGCTCTACAGATGCACGTCTCTTGAGTGCTGGCTCTACAGATGCACGTCTCTTGAGTGCTGGCTCTACAGATGCATGTCTCTTGAGTGCTGGCTCTACAGCACCAGTTGTGACGTGAAGTGTAGATACTTGACTTTGCGGCAAAGGGTTTAGAAGATAAAGAGAGAGAGACGCCATAATGTATGACAGTGGAGCCAAATGCTGGAAATTATGTGGATCAGTGTTTTCTAAACCGATAAACAAGCTTTCTTTTTTTTTTTTTTTTTTTTTTTTTTTTTTATTAAAATTTGTTCGTATGTTTAAAGTTACAAGCTGAGAATGTCCTTCATTTGTGTGATCAGCATCCCATTAATATGGGGTTACAAATGAATGTGTGCATACTATGATCATTGGCAATGCTATGCTGCATCACATTGTAATGAAGTGAAATGCTATGTCGAAGAACAAAAAGTTTTAAAATGTTTCATGGCTTTAACAGTGACTTAAACAGAACCAAGACAACATACATCTTCATGAAGAAATGGCCAGGTGCAGTGAGAAGAGGATGGACCAGTAGAAGAAAATCGCTACAGACAATTGTGATTGTGACGCTCTTTTTTTTTTGTATAAGTTTGTTTCATTGTCAGCCATTTTGAATTTTTATAGGTCAGGTCAAATCCACATGATAACTAGTGAGATTTCTGTCTGCTTAGTCCACCTTCAGGTTGTTTTATGAAGCACAGTGCGACTGAAAGGGCTATTAATTCTGAAGTGTCACATCACATACGAGCACTACATTCAAGTTTGGAATGCTACACTTTGGAGTGCTATACTTTATGATTTTTTGAGATTTGGCAGTTGTGTGTGTGTGTGTGTGTGTGTGTGTGTGTGTGCGTTTTTTCAGGAATCATACTTAGCTTCCTGGTGAAAATGAGCCTACTGTGTGGAGTCAGTTATTAATGGAAGGTTTTGAGTGGAGGGTGGAAGGGTGCAGGTGTAAAGTTACATCGTTCTGATGCAGCTAGTTATGCAGACAGCAGAAGGGAAGAGTGTAGAGACCCTCGGAAGGGAGCGAGTTGCAAATTAATCCCATTTTCCCAAACAGTATAAAACAAAAACCTTTGCAACAACAACAACAAAAACAGTCAGATTGCAATGACTATTAATCGGGTAGTTAAACTTCAAACAAGAAGGATTATATGTATGATAATAATAACATTACTAATTGTGAACTTATACCTACTTGACCCAGCTTTTGTTATTGATATCAACTTTTATAGCTTTGATTTCTCTTTTTTTTTTTTTTTTTTTTCAAAGTTTTCCACTCTGTGTATTTCCAGAAGGAACTGTGCTATAGCCTTGGCTTTCCTGTTGAGGTGGAGTCTGCCAAAGACATTCAGGTACAGTTTATACTAGCGACAAAGAAAGCAAAGCATTTTCATTGTGTTCAAATCTCAGCGTGCTTCATTGGTGATGGCTTTGTGTCCATTTTCATCATTTGTTCTGTAGATTTTTCATGTTTTAATGTCTGTCACTTGGTGTTCCCTTTTCACCCCTCCATTCTTAACAGGTGTAATGTAGATTCATTTTTCTGGTGCATTGATTCATGTTATTGAGGTGGAGGAAACTGGGGGGGCTGCATGTACATTCACGGTAGCTACATTTATTCTTTGCATGTCAAAGGAAAGTTGTCATGTTGCTGGCACTACAGAACAAAGAACAGGTTCTGAGCTCTGTTTTGGAGCAAAGTGCACAACTTCAGAATGTTGATTGTGATTGTCCACTTTGAATTATAGATTGCTTACTGATGATTGTCCACTTTGAATAAGAGATTGCTTGCTGTACTGATGATTGTCCACTTTGAATAAGAGATTGCTTGCTGTACTGAGATACTAAAAGCAGTCATGCTGACCAACAATAATGCCACAATGATCATCTGCAAAATGTATTTTAGGGCATGCATATACATGATAGCAAGACAAACGAACAAGAAAACAACAGTTCACTACGTTGATATGATTGTGCCAGTGGCTGAATCATGTTATTTGATGTTTGAGAAGTAAATGCAGTAAAATATTGTTGTAGCAGCAGCCTTAAATTTAGCAACTAACTGTCCAGTGATTGCAAATCATTTTGTGATAATTGCATTAGAACATTTTCTTCAGAACACAAGATGCAGAATGTATGTTATGAACAGCGTCAATGCTGCCTGCAATATCGATGCTATAAAAGTGTTCCTGTTGCAGTTGTCACTGGCTCGCTACACAGGGGAAGATGAGCTCTCACAAGCGCGAATGCAGATTCTGGTGGCTTTGTGTTCCCGACCAATGAGAGTAAGATACATTCAGTTTGCAAAATAGTACAGAGAATTTGTTGTTCAGAATGTTGATGACATCCTGGAAAAATGTGCATTTATGGTGCATCTGTGTTTGAAATCCATGTCAAGCAACAGACACACTACCACTGCAGACTCAAGAAGGGTAGAATTCCTTCTTCTTTTTCAAACTTGAAGTGTAATATTCTCGTTACAACCTGACATTCTTTGGTCTACAGTAGCAAGAGAGATCTTTTGAAATATGAACACAAAGCAACAAGATAAGATTTGAAAACATTACAGCCTTCTTCACCATCAGTTCCCAGTCTCAAGAAAATGTTAATTCAAACAGCTTTCTTGAATGCTGCAATACAAGTTTCTTGAACGAATTACAGGTTTATTCTCTCTCTGAAGCTTTTTACACACACACACACACACACACACACACACACACACACACACACACACACACGCACTCACACGCACACGCAACCACGCACACACCTACATAAATATTCAGTTCAGTCTTTTTTTTCTCCACTACTTTTTCTGTATCTTGGAACTCAGTTCGATCTCCAAGGAATCGGATGAAAATTCCTATTGATTCCTTATCCACATGTCTGTGTCAAGACAATCTTTAAAAAAAAGTTTCTGAATTTTGATTAAAATCATGCCATATTCTTAAGTAGTTTCTTGTCCAAGGGCCATCCCTGTGCTGCCAATAAACAAACAAGTGAGTCATGACTATTGAGTGACCTGTGCAGCCTAAACTAGGTCTGCCATGGCCAACTTGGGGGAAACCCAGTCCCTGAATCTGTAGTACTCTTAGCTGGCTTACACTCAAATTCTTTCTTTTTTTTTTTTTTTCTCCGAAGAGTTTTTCACTTGAAAAAAAAAAAAAAAACGCTCACAAGGAGTATCTGCACAAACTTGAGTGATTTATTTTCACTGAACATCCAAGCAAACACTAATCTTCAGTTTGAATTCCTTTTTTCTTCATTTGTAGGGGAGATCAGGTCATGAATGTAAAGTGGCCAGATTGACAGTTATCTCCATAAACCAGGGGAAATAAACCTAGGTTTTTTTTTGTTTTTTTTTACTTTAACCACTTTCAAAAAACTTTCAACTTTTTAAACTCAGTCTCTCATAAAAGACTTTTATTTGCTGTGATCATTACTGTGCTGTTGTTCCCATTTTTTCCTGCATGTTGCAACTTTAACCTCATTGTCCATTAGTGTGTTTTTTTTTTTCAGCTAGAGACACTGTGAGACATCACATGTGCAATGATCGAGCGTTTGAAATGTCACAGTCACACTTGGTTGCAATTATGATGTCACAGCATTGAACTGATTTCAGTTTATACAATGCTGAGAATGTTTAGAACTTTTGTGTTATGTGACAGTCGTCGTATCAATGCACAGAAGAATGATTTAATTTGCTACCAGACCACTGGTCACTTGAGTGAAATGTCATGCTGCAACAATAAAAGTATGGCTTTATTGTTAGAGGTCAGACCCAGCAGTAAAACAAGAATCACCTAAGTGACTGTTAATTAGAAGTTTGAAAGTTTTTGATACGTAAAGAACTGCTTTGTAAAGAGACATATTATGCTGGGAAGTTTATTAGCAATTTAGCCCATCTAAAAAAGTTGATACAGACTAAGGTTGGTTTGTCACCCATTGGTATGGGCAGTGATCATTCTACGGAGGCCCAAAATAGTAACACAAGAGAAATGCTCCTTCACAGAATTTGTTGTCATTGTGAGGAGGAGTTGTACAGAAAGATTGTAATGAAGGATTCCACAGTATTTCAAAAATGTCTCATTTATTGTGTCAGCTTAACAAAATTGTTATTTAGTATTCTGAAGACTGCTAATGTATGTGTTTTGTGCATAATATCTTTTTGTTTGTTTTATGTGTCTTTCCCAGTACTTTTGGATCACTTTGTATAAATCCAGTATGCTGTATTGTATGCTGTATTGATTTGGATATTGTTATAATGTAATACTGCTGGAACTGTTGCTTTTATTGTAACTGATAATAAAAAGTGAATGAAAGTTTTTAAACCACATTGCTTCCCAGATCTCGTGGTGAAACTCTTGAAGTCATTTTTGTTAGATGTGAACATGGGAAGAGGAAACTTGAACGTCAGTGATCTAACTCATTCAGAATTCATTTTTGTAAAGCAGAAACAGATTTCAGAAACATTATGCCTCTTAATGATATTGTCTACTTTGGCTATTTCCATCAGACATTTTACAGTGCTCTTTGTTTTGAATTTTCGTTTTGTTATTAAATTCGTTTACATTGGTTAAGGCGTTGCACTACAGTTTCATGTGTTGCTGATGAGGAGGAAGCAGTATATGTTACGCACCTTTTTTTCACATGTGTGCAGAATGCCAAGTATTTTGCTGTGGCATGCTGGCAGATGAAACTCTGTACAGTCACTATGCTCTCAATGTGCCTCTCTACACCCACTTCACCTCTCCCATCCGCCGCTACCCAGACATCCTGGTTCACCGCACCCTGGCCGCTGCTTTAGGTGTGTGGCTGAAATGCTGTGCTTCCTGTTCAGTGCTGTGTCACAGTCAATTGCCCCTACACTTGTGTTACTTTTCTTTTCATTTGTTTAGACATGTAAAAAAGGTGTTAGTATCAAAACCCGTGGGTCTTGTTTGGTTCTGGCTGTTGAAAGTAGAACTGTTATGCAAAAAGTTTCTGCTTAGAAATGCCCCAAAGTACATTTTGAGGAAAAAAAAAAAAAAAAAATCAGACAGAAGGTAGAAACAAACTGCCCCAAATATTTTTCTTCCTTAATGTAGGAAAAACGCAAATTTGAATTTGAATTTTAGCTTAGATGATTTTGTGAACTTTCTCTTAGTCACTGTCTGCATATTTCATAGTCAGTGCACTCAGAATTGAAGACGAGCATGAGATGCAAATTTGGTTGATGCAGCATAGTCTGTAATTGATACTCACAAGCAGTGATAATTTTACAATATTTTCACCCTTCTTTAGCCCGAAATTCTTAGCGGTGACATATCTGGGTCAATGTGTCTGTGCAGGCTACTGTGACGTGACAAAGAGATCACCAGCCCTGCTCCAGGACATTGCAGAAACCTGCAATGACATGAAGACCAGCGCAAAGCTGTGCTCAGAGAAAGCAATGAGCTGTACTTTGCCATCTTTGTCAAGGTGAGGTCCAGGCCAGTCTTAATTTAAACCTTTTTAATTACTGAGTTCTGTATGTAACTATCATTTTTTTTTTTTTTTGTAAATAAGGTTCAGTGAACTTAGAACTGAAACTGAACCATTGAACCATGGGTTCTTTGTTTACAAGAAAATCACAAAGCAGACAGGGACAAGTATAAACCATGTCATTATTTCATATAAAGGTCTGATGATTAATATAGCTTGCTTTGCATATGTCTGTTTCTGTGTTGTTGATGTTGCATGTGTCTGTTTCTGTTTTGTTGATGTTGCATGTGTCTGTTTCTGTGTTGTTGATGTTGCATGTGTCTGTTTCTGTGTTGTTGATGTTGCTGTTGTTTCTGTGTTGATGTTTGTGACTGGCTAGTGTGTTTCAAAACTCCAAAAATTAAGGATCGGTTTGTGCTCTTAAAACTAAATCCACCCATACTGGTCGTCTCGCACACTGCCTCCTATGTATCAAGGGAGTGCAGATGTACCTGTACAAATTTAAAAAGGTATGTGAAATAACTTCACCATTTCACATGGACACAAAGGAATCATATGGCAAAAACACGACACTTTTTGACCTCTTAGCTCTTCTTCAGGCAGGATGAACCACACTCAGGACAGCGAAAATGAAGAATGAACAATCACGTATCTTCTCTTATTCGGTGTGAGACTGGCGTACCTGTAGAGTTAACATGGCTTTCTGACTTGTCTTTATCAATTGAGCAGCACCTATGCCTCTAAAATGTGCATTGCAGAGTTGAATGAACATCCCAGTGTGGTCCCAATTTTCACTTGTGGTCACATCAGCTTGAGCTTAATTGTTTTAAACTTTTTAGAGGCTGATTTAAGCACTTTGCAAATGGCGGTCATTTTTCATGACAGGCGTTGTCCTGAAATGGGGTCATCATGTGGGGAAAAAAAAAATTAGGGTTGCTGTTTATGAGCTAAATAGAGTCAATCAGCAGTTACATGGATGATAGCTAAAGGGTAATATTGGTTGGAACAATAGAAACAAGGATAAACATAAAGGATTGCTGCAGACAAGACTGTGAGAAAGTTCAAATGGCACCTTAAAAAAAAATTTTTTTTAATCCTGCTTTGGAAGCAGAAGGCAAGCCGGCTGCTGCAAACTGAGACAGACTTGGCTTCAAATAAAATCAAATTAATGTGCCCTTTATTTGAAAGGTCCATGTTTAGGGATTTAATTCATGCATTTCTTAAAATCCAGGAACTCTGCTTCATATTCTGAAGTCCAGTTGCTGCACTAATTCCAATTATCACATTACATTTTTTACATATATCCTCATCTGTGTTGTTATGCTCTTAGTCCCTCTGAATGTATTTAGTTTACGAGGTTAATGAAGTGGTTAATGAGATATCCTGGCTGTGGTTTGATTCCTGTCTCTGGGCAAGTCATTCACAGCTCTTCATGGTGCCATGCTGCAGGAAGCAGGCCCCCTGGAGGAGAAGGGCATGGTGATGCAGGTCCTGGACAAGTCCTTCGACATCTTCGTCCTCAGACTAGGAGTGGTCAAGAGGGTGTACTGTGAGGTCAGTGTCTTCTCCCAGACACTTTTCTTTCATGTCCAGTGCGCAGCGACAAAAAAACCAAAAAAACTGCTCCGTCATTTTGTTTCTGTGTGCTCTGCCATGGAAGAGAAGAGTGGGAAAGTTGTTTCGAGAAAGTGGGGATTTTCGTGTATTGGAAGGTTCCCATACTATCTTAAGATTTAAAAGGGGGGAAAAGTTCTCTTTAAAGGATTGAAAGTATCTGTAGTGTGTGCCACATGGTGAGTCACAAGGTGCAATACATCACCTTTCACCAGGCTAGGCACAGCCATTTCATACCTGACTCCAGGGAGAGATTTTCTGTCCCGAAATGCTCCAGTTGATGTAATTTTTCCTATTTATCTAGTTAAGAAAATAAATATTTTTCATTAAATCAGATTGACACATGCGTTGCGAATTAATAGTTTGAGATCAGTCTTTGCAGTTTAAGGAAAAGACCCTTGTGTAGGACTATAAACTTGATGATGACTTAGTGTAGGACTGTACAAGATCGTTTGCTCATTGTTAGGATTTGCATACTGAAGTTATGGCTGCTTCGTTTACTCTCGCTTTGTCAAATGTCACAGCTGGCATCATAGCTAAGCAGGCAGCAGTCGGGTCTCCACACTTCTGGTCGAATGCGTATTTTGTTTCCATTCTTTTTTCTGTGGCCAAACACTGAACAAGTCGTTTCAGTCAGTTTTTGTGCTCTTCCCGCCAGAGCTCTGTACTAATTCCCTGTCGCCCTACTCTTGTCTCTCCATCATGCTGCTTTGTCTCACTACCACGCTGCTTTCTCCCTGCTATCACACCACTTTGTCTTGTTATCACGCTGCTTTCTCCTGCTATCACACCACTTTGTCTTGTTATCACGCTGCTTTCTCCTGCTATCACACCACTTTGTCTTGTTATCATGCTGCTTTCTCCTGCTATCACACCACTTTGTCTTGTTATCATGCTGCTTTCTCCTGCTATCACACCACTTTGTCTTGTTATCACGCTGCTTTCTCCTGCTATCACACACCGCTTTGTCTTGTTATCACACTGCTTTGTCTTGCTATCACTCTGTTTTGTCTTGCTATCACACTACTTTGTCTTGCTATTATACTGCTTTGTCTTGCTATCACACTACTTTGCTTCGCTTCCATACTGCTTTTTCTTGTTGTACTGCTTTGTCTTGTTATCACACTGCTCTGTCTTGTTATCACACTGCTTAGTCCTGCTAGCACACTGTCTTGTTATCACACCGCTTTGTCTTGCTATCACACTGCTTTGTCTTGTTATCACACTGCTTAGTCCTGCTAGCACACCGCTTTGTCTTGTTATCACACCGCTTTGTCTTGCTACCACACTGCTTAGTCCTGCTACCACACTGCTTTGTCTTGTTATCACACCACTTTGTCTTGCTATCACACTGCTTTGTCTTGCTGTCACTCTGCTTTGTCTTGTCACACTGTTCTGTCTTGTTACCATACTCTGCTTTGTCTTGTCACACTGTTCTGTCTTGTTACCATACTGCTTTGTCTCGCTGTCACACTGCTTTGTCTTGTCACACTGTTCTTTGTCTCACTGTCACACTGTTCTTTGTCTCACTGTCACACTCTTCCATTCTGACAGCACTCTGCTGCTTCCTTCCTTCATTCTGCGGCTAACATTACCCCTGCTGGAAGCATTTGTGCGGTCAGATTGCGTGTGTAAAATTTTGATGCTGGACAGTTCTCTCTTTCTGCAATCTCACGCACCACTCCATCCATGTGAAGCCATCTTGGTCATACCTGATTCTTCCAAGGAAGACATAGGGGCAGACAAACTGATCCGGTTCTCGAGATCAACCCCAGGTCACTGTCTTGCTCCCATAATCCTCTGACAATGACAAGGTAGGGAGTTCAACCGTAAGACCCATTTGCACGTCAAGAAGATGAAGGCTGTTGAATCTTTTCATCTTCCCCATGTGGACACTGACTTACATGCAGGTTTGCATCTCCAAGAAGATCAGGATGTATTCCATAGTTGCATTTTTAACATGGTTTCAGCATCCATTGTCGGTTGAGCTGTAAACAACATGGCTTGATTCATGTTTTTGGCCATTTCAGTCGCAAAGGCTCTCATAGAGCCCCCAAATTAAACAATGCATTCACTGAATTAACATAAAGAAAGTTTTTCATTATTAAGGGTGAAAAGAAGAAAATGATACAAAATGTTTTTGGACTGTTTGTTAATGGGTGAGAGACCTGACATGAGTATGAAAATGATTTTTTGTCACTGTCAACAGAGATTACCCCTGGAGAGATTTAGCCACCACAAGCAAGGGAAGCGAGTGGAGCTGGTGTTGGTGTGGTGGAAGGCAGACGATGACCATCCCCAAATGGTCACCCAGAAACTGGCCATCTTTTCCCCCGTTAACTGCATTCTGAAGTCAGAGCCGGAGCCCCTCAAGTGGTCGGTAAGTTGAAAATACAAGGGTTTTTAACCATTTGTGAATCAGTATATAGCGAGTCTGGCGCCGTACCACTGAGCTGTTCTGGCCCCCATGTATGTATACAGAAACAGCATCAAGGTGTGGCACCATGTCACCGTGTCATGTCTGAAATGGTGGAAAATATTCCCCTAATCGTCTGAAGTGTCAAACACATACATACACACCTTGAACAGGCGTGCTTCCATGCGTAGGACCATACATTCTTATCATCAGTTTAACTGTTCTTTTCTGATACGTTGTTTCAAGTGAACATGTGTCTTTCTGTTGCAGGCATTTATCAGTCGACCTGCAGAAGGAGATGTGACCATTGTGACGTAGTGTGGGACTGATGAGGTGCAATTTATTGCTGTGCAAGACTGTGATAACCTCAGTCTCCTGATCACACACAGTCCTTCTTTCCCCACCTCTATGCACGTGGGATGAGTGGAAGTGTTCTGCAAGTCATCTGTTCATCACAATTTTAATGTGCATGTTTATGAAATGGATCACAGGGCAAGAAGAATATGAAAAGGCAAAATCCACTTTTTGTAAAGACAGGACTTGATTTTTAAAAGAAAAACACCAAGAACCTTACGTTAGTTCTGGACATTTTCAGCAGGAGGGGTCAGGAAGTAAACATTGTCAGTTACGGTAAAGAATGGACTTGATTTGTGAAATGAAAACAACAAAAGGCTTAGATTCATTCTGGATAGTTTTACCAAAAGGGATCAAGGAAGTAAACATTGCATGGATACAAGTAACCTTGTATATCAATTTCAGTCACTTTTTTTAAAGATCATAATTACCTATAACAAAAGAGAGATGGCAAAGATCTTCTGTGAGCTCCTGAGAATGGGGTGTTTTCCTTTAGGTCACAACAGTGAGGTGTTTCCTCAGGCCTCGATAATGGGATGTATCCTTTGGCCTAAATATTAGAATGTACCCTTGGATCACAGTAATGGGATGTATCCTTTGGCCTAAATATTAGAATGTACCCTTGGATTACAGTAGTGGGATGTATCCTTTGGCCTAAAGATTAGAATGTACCCTTGGATCACAGAAGTGGGATGTATCCTTTGGCCTAAATATTAGAATGTACCCTTGGATCACAGTAATGGGTGGTATTCTCAGGTCTCAGTAGTGGGATGCATCCTGAATCTCAGTATGAGGTGTATCTCTGAATCTCAGAAGTGGGATGTATCCTTAAATTTCAAAAGTGGAATGTATCCTTAAGTCTCAGTAGTGGGGTGTATCCAAAGGTCTCAGTAGTGGGGTGTATCCTAAGGTCTCAGTAGTGGGGTGTATCCAAAGGTCTCAGTAGTGGGGGTGTATCCTAAGGTCTCAGTAGTGGGATGTATCTTAAGTCTCAGTTGTGGGGTGTATCCTAAGGTCTCAGTTGTGGGGTGTATCCTAAGGTCTCAGTTGTGGGGTGTATCCTAAGGTCTCAGTTGTGGGGTGTATCCTAAGGTCTCAGTTGTGGGGTGTATCCTAAGGTCTCAGTTGTGGGGTGTATCCTAAGGTCTCAGTAGTGGGATGTATCCTAAGGTCTCAGTTGTGGGGTGTATCCTAAGGTCTCAGTTGTGGGGTGTATCCTAAGGTCTCAGTTGTGGGGTGTGTATCTTAAGTCTCAGTAATGGGGTGTATCCTAAGGTCTCCGTTGTGGGGTGTATCCTAAGGTCTCAGTAGTGGAGTGTATCCTAAGGTCTCAGTAATGGGGGTGTATCCTTAAGTCTCAGTAATGGGGTGTATCCTAAGTCTCAGTCAGTTGGGGGGTGTATCCTAAAGGTCTCAGTAGTGGGGTGTATCCTAAGTCTCAGTAGTAATGGGGTGTATCCTTAAGTCTCAGTAATGGGGGTGTATCCTCCTAATGGGGTCCTAAGGTCTCAGTAATGGGGTGTATCCTAAGGTCTCAGTAATGGGGTGTATCCTAAGTCTCAGTAATGGGGTGTATCCTTAAGTCTCAGTAATGGGGTGTATCCTAAAGTCTCAGTAATGGGGTGTATCCTTAAGTCTCAGTAGTGGGGTGTATCCTAAGGTCTCAGTAGTGGGGTGTATCCTAAGGTCTCAGTTGTGGGGTGTATCCTAAGGTCTCAGTTGTGGGGTGTATCCTTAAGTCTCAGTAATGGGGTGTATCCAAAGAGTTCAGTTGTGGGGAGTATCCTTAGGTCTTGACTGGATGCATCTTTCAGGTTTTTGGTGAGGTGTGTGGTTAAAGTATCAAATTTGATATACATTTTAAACTCCTAATACTTGACTGTGAACATCCTTTAGGTGGGTAGTGTGATTTAGGTCTTAGGCTTGGGGTGTACAATGTAGGTCTTAAGAACGGGATGTCTGCTGTAAATCTCACGTCAAGAGTGTATAGTGTAGGTCTCCAGAGTAGTGTGTCTACTTCGGACTCTTACTAGTACAGCCATTTTTGTGCTAATTTTTGAAATAATGGAATTGGGTAATGGCAGGTAACTGATAATAAGTGACAATGATGTATGAAAAATTGTGAACAAATCATCAAAGGAGACCCCCCCCCCCCCCCTTTGAGTTTAGATCATACCTTTAATCAAGATTTAAAGTCCTTTCTAATTTGTCTGTAATTTCACGGTTAACCAAAGTGAATTCGGCAAGAATTGAAGTGAATGTTTTATTTAAGGTAAAGAGGTAAAAAATGCCCTCGAGTATCAACTCAAAAATCTGTTTTAATGCAAAACTTAGTATTCCCAGCATTCCCTTTCAGCACTGTAAAGAGGAGGCCAGTTTGCATCTAGTCTCCTTGTATTGAAATCAGATCCGGGGTACTTATATTGGGAGGATTGTTTTGCGTCCTGAAGCAGTATTGAGAAAGGTTCTGGGCTGGGGTGGGGTATTTTTTGCTTGTCTGTGTGTGCTTTGAAATCTTCCACATACCATTCATACAGGAAAAGACAGCAAACTTTTCATTGAACTAACAGTCCATGAATGACGCCTTTTCTCTCATTCTTTTTTTTTTTTTTTTTTTTTTAATTTAAGGATAATATGAGGTAGTCTGAAAATACTTTTATCTGTTCTGTTTTTGTTTGCTTGTTTGCTTCAATGTGTTCCACACATCATTCAGACAGCAAAAGTCGGCAAACTTACCGTTGAACGAACAGTCCGTGAACGATGCCTTTTCTTTCTCTGTTACTCAAAATATGAGGGGAATATGAGGCAGTCTGAAGATACCTTTTCTGGTTGTTGTTGTCGGTTTTTTTTTCAAATCTTAAATAATTGTCAGCGAACCGCCCAGAGAAACGTGGACAAACGAGTCACAAGACAAACCACAACGCGTTTCGACCCCGTAGGTCTTCTTCAGGTGCAACAAAAATGAAACAAATACGCGTTGTTGTTTGTCTTGTGACTCGTTTGTCCACGTTTCTCTGGGCGGTTCGCTGACATTCATTTAAGATTTGTTTAGATTTCCGCCTGCAGTCGTTTCACTTTGCAACTAGTTTTTTTTTTCAAATTGGCTCTGGGGTTTTTTTTTTTTTATGAGAAGCTGGATAATGCACAGGCCATCATTTATTGAAGTGAAATGAACATGAAGTTGTATTGAAGTGAAATAAACATGAAGTTGTATATGAAGTGAAATAAACATGAAGTTGAGAATGGTCGACTTGTCTGCACTTGCAGTTAAATTTTGATGTGCGTGGCGGGTTTTATTGGATCAGTGTAGCACTTTTTTTTTTTTTATCATGATAAAGCTGTAAACCAACTGTAATCACTAGATTTTGATACCCATTTCCTCCAGAATAAGGTATTGATCTGTTTTAGCATCCACCTCCTTCAAAATGAGGTAATGATCTGTATTAGCTGAGAAGTCCGGAGGTGAACCACTGTCACTTCGGAAACGTGTTGCATTCTCCATGAGGAGATTTGTGCATCACTGTTTTTGTGTAGATTTTTTAAGGGTGGATTTTAGAAATGTTTTAAACAAAAGTATTTGTAGAACTTTATGCAATAAATTTATCAGTCCTTTTTATAACGCTTCATATGTGTGGGTGCCATATCAGTTCAGCCGACATATCAGTGTATGAAATGATGCAGAGCAGCATGCAGCCATCCCATGTGATCGTTTGTCTGTTGGAACAGGATTATGCTGGCTTGAAAGCTGCTGTCCATCGCATTTCTCCCCTCCCCCCCCCCCTCCCCCCCCCTTTTCTCCCTACTCCCCCTCTCCCTTCCCCTTTCTAGTGCTACCCTCCGCCCCATGTGGATGTGATGTGGATAATGATCATGACTCTGATTGACTCCAGTGTGTGGGTAGTAGCGAAGGTATGTACTACATGGTGGTTAGGTCTGCTGTGTAAATGTCAGTATGCCGTAGAGTTTTGTGTTTGCTCCTCCTAGCTGTCACACAAGATCATCCAGTTGTATTTCTGGAACGCTTGAACCAAGATCAGGCATCAGTTCTTTTCACACTTGACTCTTAAAATCAAATTGTTAAATTGTTTTCACCCACATGATTGTTGCTCAGCAGCTTTAAGCATCAGTTTGTTTCATATTTGGCTCTAAAGATCAAATTATGAATTGTTTTCACCGATATGATTGTTGCCCAGCAGCTTTCTACTCTTTTGTCACGGATGAAATATAAGTACTTTGCAAAGTCAGTGCTTGAATAAAAGTTATCTGTTCATTTTGTGTTTATTCACCCTTCTTCTTTTTTCAAATGGTGTGCAAAAGTAATAGATCCACTTGTCACTGAGAAAAGGTTGATGAATGTTAACACTAGTATGAATTTGGTAGCTCTTAAAGTAGTGATGAAAAAACTAAGATAAATGTAGTGGTTGCTGAATTATATAATGGTTAATTCTGTATGTGTTTCTTTTTTCCATTCGTTCACTTTTTTTTATTCTCATGTGTAAAACAAGTGAGTCTATTTAATCAATCTGTTTCCAAAGTCTGTGTATGTATATGCATATGTGTGTGTCTGTGGTATTTTTTGGTTGTGGCACTTGTTGGCAGCGCAGTGATGGCATGTGGGCATTTATTACGACACCAAGGAGGACAAGAAGGAAGGGAGGAAGGAGCAGAATAAGAGAGAGAATGAAGAAAGGATAGGGTGAAATTTCCAAACTTGCCTCCCTCCCAGCCTGTACCTGAAAATGAATTATAGCCCTGAGAATATTTTACTTTCTGTAAGCATGAGCTGGTGCTGGAAATCTGAAATGGAATGGAGAAAGAAAGGAAACTAGGGGGCTCCTTCACCAAATTCCCTCACCTTCTGCCTTACTAAGGCAGGCGTGTGATCACTGGGCCATTCTAGTCAAAAAATTTTTTTCAAATTATTCTGACACCAGGTATGTTACAAACATTTTGTAATAAATCCTTATCCCAAACAAATTTGATATTTACCATTTGCCCATGAGTACAAGATGATAGGGCATATTGCTGATGATGATGACAACTATCTGTCTCCCCAGTCTCGCTCAAGAGCACAAGCGCTGCGGACAAACGCAGGATGCGATTCCACTCTAGGGCCAAATCTGGGTGCAGGGGAAAGATTATTCCAACAGGATCGAAATGTAGAGCCTCCAACAGAGGGTGTGGCTTCCCACAGTTGGATATCTCTTCAAATCCCACCAATATCCAGGACTGCAGACATGGATGAGAAACGGTTACGATGGAAGATGCAGTTCACATGCACAAAGTGAGATGAGGGGGGAGATGTGGGGTAAGAAGGAGGGTGACTAAAAGAAAGAAAACGCACGTTTTACGTGCACCACATCAATGTGGCTGCACCCTGGCAGAACAACTGATACAGTGACAAAAAAAGCAAAGGACAGTGGCAGTTCCTAATTGATGCTGAGGAAACAGATACTGAAAACTAGCGGAAAACATTTGTCCATGTGAAGTTCCCAGTGCACCACCCAAGGGCAGATTAACGGAAAGGAATGGCTCCTGGTTGGTGTTTGTGTGTGAGACTGGCTAGTCAGTTTGATTTTTTTTTGTCTTTCTGTTTGTATTCTGCATCTTCTGTGGTATGACTATTCCATGTTGCTCTTTAGGGCTGTCCAGCAGACAACCACATCCAGGCACATTTGATCAGTTACTTTACCTTGCAACTTTTTTTTTTTTTAAAGATTGCATGAAACCCAGTATATATTGGAAAGTAGCGGTTTTTTGTTTTTCTTGCTTTGGGATGGATTCTTTTTTAGAAGTGCCTTGTATATCTCTACAAGAAAAACAACAACGTCCCATCATATATGACAAAACTTGTCATATTTCATTTTATCTGCAGCAGTTACAATAATTCTTTGTTACTTACCTACTCATGTAACAAGTTGTGGGTGTGGTGTATGAAATTGTGTGTGTGTTTGTGTGTGTGTCTGTGCGTGCACGCATTTATGCATATATGTAGAATGCCAACATATTGATTTTATACAGTATTTGTGCATGTCTGATTTTACTTGTATAATGTGTCAACAGTCCTCCTGAATGTTCCATGTATCCTTACCTAAGTATTCATAGTAATGAGAACAAATGATATATATTACGTTTTGCAATAATCAGATGCCAGAGTATTGTTTATGCCTGTGTCATCACACTATTTCTTTCCCATTTAAGTGTGATTTAGCGAGGAAGCATTACGATGCAATCAGAAAAGGAAGTCATTTGTCATTCACAAGGACGAGGTGTGGAACTACAAGTTTACCAATCATGTGCAGGAAGTATGAGATGTAAAGCCTTTGTGTAGTAGAAGTGTTTCTCTTTGTTCATTAAGGTGGAAGTACAGTGTGTGTCATTCACAAACCACAATCATGGATCTTGAATAACTGTGTGCCAGATAGCTTGCCTGGGCATCAGGGATCCTGGACGTATATATATATATATATATTTTTTTTTTTTTTTTTTTTTTTTTTTTTTTTTGATTGGTTGACTGTTCTTATATGGATGTCTGGTGAACGTGTGTAGAGAACTGATGATTTTCTGAATGTGTCTGTGTGTTGTCCATTACTGCTTGCCTACATTATGTTAGTAACTGCTTTTGTGCTGATGTTGCTCATGGAAAGCTGGAAATGTCACACTTGCTGTCCTGAGCTTTAGGGTAATATGAAAGTTTTTGTTCAGGACATGTTTGACTTTTAAGAGAGACTCTAAATACTGAAGATTGTGTGTGTGTGTGTGTGTGTGTGTGTGTGTGTGTGTGCATGTGCGTGTGTGTGTTTATTTATTCAACAACTCATTTTTTTCCTTGATCAGAATGTGAAGGGATTCGTAATTGTGATTTCACTTTTTCCTGGATTTGTTGTTGTTGTTTTCCTATTTGTTTTGTTTTTAAGAAATTCTGCATTTTTTTATGATCTAGCATTGGTACACTTCCAGTTTGTTTCGTGAACTGTGATTGATATAGTAATTAAATTCCATAGAAGTAAATGTTCCATTAATTTCTTATGTGCTGTAAGAACCCACATAGTTGTAACTTGTTGTTTTAAGCCACTCAGAAGATTGAAGCATCATGAGGGCCACAAAACTTTATTTTCCATGAATTTGAATTCCCCAAACTTTGAACTGTTCACTGCCCAGTTCATTAAGTCGGTTTCAAAGCAGGGGAAACTGCAGGCAGAAATTGAAACATAAAAACAACCGTAGAATTACTGAGCCATCAAACAAAGGAGTAAATAACAAGAAAACAGACAGCATGTTTTGCGCTCTTTGGTCTTTGTCAGGCTGGACAAACAACATTCTAAATACAGAAAACAAAAGACCGAAAACAGTCACTTGTCTCTTCAGTCTGGGTCTGTTAATTTTACAGACCTGTTTGGATATCTTCAAGCATCTTAACACATTAATCTTAGGAAGCAGCTTCGTCACAAAATTTACTCCACCCCCCCACCCCCCCCTCCCCCCAACAAAAGTGGGAATTTTCCAAAACACTTCAACCAGACAGCTGGTTGTATCCCCTTTCAACTGCACAGGATCAATAACACCAAACTGCAGTGCAATTGTACCCTGTTGGAGATTGAGTACCCCCGCCACTCATGTCAGCCCAGGTCAAACATTGGCTATGAACAGCCGTATTAAAGCCTGCATGTGCAGAGGTTTTGGGATGAGCCAAGACAGTTGATAGTTAACTTCTTCTTCTGCATACGCAGGCTGATACTCCTGCAGACTCTCCCTGTATAGACAGGCAGGTATTAATCCCATCTGCTTAACAAAGGGAGCGGAGTTTTGTGTGTATGACCGTTTTTTTGTTTTTTTTTTTAGCCCGCCATTAAGGCAGCCATACTCCATCTTCGGGGAAGACAGTTAACTGACCTGGTCAGCGGATCTTTAGTTTGAACTGGTGGGAGAGGAAGGAGTGATAGGTGACCCCATCTTTAGTCGGCCATGTGAGGTGTGGTGGCGCAAGCTTTCCCTTCAATCGGGGATATCGCTGAATTCAGAGTTGTGGAAACAAGTTGTTTTACATGCCAGGTCCGTCTAGGCCGGTTTGTTGTTTCCTGGTAGCTATGTTCACAGAAGAGGGATTGAGCCGCTGCTCAGGCATGTTGAATACTGAAGGGCAGCAACTCTCTGGCATTCCCAAGTTGATCACTGGGATAAGAAATTGGCTAAGATCATGAGCCTTCATTGATAGAGTCTCACATTGTCCAGTGACTATGATTTCAGTGGACATTTGTGTGGCAGTCCTTTTTTCAAAACATTAAAGAAATGACAAGTCAAGTCAAGTCAAGTCAAGTCAAGTAAACTTTATTATCTCAATTTGAGAAATTAATTTGTGGTCACACACATTCACAGCAAATAAACAATAATTTAGCCACATTACCCATTTTCTCACATATGACATACATTCATATAGAGGAATTTGGATTTCAATTAAACATCTTCTCGGTTCAAGAAATCAATGGACAGGGGAATAAAACTTTGTTTAAAAACTTATCTTGTGAATGACAGTGCATTTGCCATGAGACTTGGGGGGAGTGGGCGAGGTGAAAATGATTATACAAACAAATACCATTCCTATCCTACCACAAACTTTGACTGGCTCAGGTATTCATTTTACTGAAGTGGTCACAGTAGCCATGCTTACAAGTACAGTATCCAGTTTGAGACGACAGATGACATAAACATTTGATCCAAAAATCTGACGTGAAATACATGATGTATGTGTGTTTTGGGTTATGCTTTTGTTTGTTTTTCCTAATTTTATTCTTATGCTGGAGTGCTGGGGATTACCTGGAGGTGAGTGAGAAGGGGGATTTGTTGAGGGTGAAAAATTCTGGATGCCAAAGCAGAAAGTTTTAAAATCCCTTTTTTTTCTAAAAAAAAATTTGCTTTTCATAGATTAATTTGTAGTGACAGCATTACAAATTATGTTTTCTTTGATGGTATCTGTGCTGGCTTCAGGTGTGTGTGTGTGTGCGTGTGCATGTCTGTGTCTGTGTGTATGTGTCTGTTCTGTAATGGTTACAAATTGAAAGTTCAATTATTTTTGCTCTTCTAAAAATTAACATCTGTTTTTTGTTGTTATTGCTGTAGAAAGATGACATCAAAAGTTCGTTTAGACCCCTAATCTTGAAATACTATTTATTAGGTATTGTATAATGNGTTTTACGAAAAAAAAAAACACGCTTGGGTCAGGCTTTTTTTCAGGTGTGTGTATGAACTCAAACCATAATTTTTGACTTCTATCTTGTACATTCCTTTTCTATCCATACAACAGATTAATACTGAGCCAGTGAAAGAGTTGTTTTTGGCTTGTAAGTCATTTTAACAAACGCGCTATTTTCAATCAATATTGGAACAGCATGACAATAGAATGCACATACTGAATGTTTTACACCGTCTCTTTATATACAGTGTCAATGATCTTTGAAACAGAAATGATTTGGTATGCTTAAAATGCTAATAATATATAGTATTAAAAACATTGTCAAATATTGTCCTAACTAATTGCAAATAATACATAACTAACCAGAATACAAGGAGAATTTCCGCCAGTTATGAAAATTTCTTGAGAATGTGTCCGTAAAAAATAAAAGAAAGTGTTTAAAGGCTACAAGACACACTGACAAGGACAGGATCGACCCTTCTTATCGCTGAACATCAGGACTGACAATGCTTGAGTGATCAAACAGTAAAACTGACCTCTCTGACTTTTGACACCTTTTGGCACCCTCTCTGTTCCATAAGGGGATCCTCATGGACAGGCTCAAAAGTTTTCCCACATAAAAGTTTTCTTTACATATGACTTAAGTTCTTACGCAGCTATGTCTTTCCCGGGGTTTCTTATACACATATGTTTCTTCTCTTCACTGACTGCCCTGGAATATACCACTGGACTTTTTTTGTCATCCCCTGCGGTGTGAATTACACATAATTTTAGGTGGCCCATCTCTATTTGATGCGAATTTTGAAACTTGAATATTGTCAGACACGTACAAGAACAAACAGAAACAAATAACCTCGATTTAATTGAAACGTGAATACATATAAAATGAGGCAGCGGAATGGTAAATAACGTAACAACAAATAGGTAGAAAAATTTCTTGCTCCCACAAAAAACATAACTTCAAAGGAATGCTGCTTGCAACATCGAATCGCCAGCAGACGTGTCAGCACAGAGCACACAGAACAAACAAGGAAACATCTCCCCCCGAAAAGGATGTTCCACAAGCTTGCACATATACCCTCACCGAACACATCTACACAGCATCAAGAACTGAGAGATGAACAAATATAAATTAACTTTTATTCAAGACTGGCACAGC
Source organism: Conus betulinus (assembly GCA_016801955.1). Classification (NCBI taxonomy): domain Eukaryota; kingdom Metazoa; phylum Mollusca; class Gastropoda; order Neogastropoda; family Conidae; genus Conus; species Conus betulinus. The sequence continues at coordinate 48,919 of JADBJO010009015.1, read as the reverse complement.
CTTTTAAAACTTGAATATAGTCAGACCAAGTACAAGCAGAACATATACAAAAAACCTCGATTTAATTGAAACGAAAGTAAATAAGAAATGAGGCAGGGAACAATAAACAACAGCAAACAGGTAGGGTAACTCTTACTCCCACAAAGAAAACATAACCCCAAAAGAATGATGCTTACGATAAGCAAATTGCCAAGCGGAATTATGACAGCACAGAACACACAGAACAAAAGGGGGAAACATCCCCCAGAAACGGATGTTATTCCAAGCTTGCCCATATACCCTGTACCGAAACAATCTACACAGCAACAAAAGCCTGAAAAATGAACAAACATAAAATGAACTTTTATAGACGGGCACAGCCTTTTAAAACTTGAATATAGTCAGGCCAGTACAAGGACTAGCAGAAACATATGCTAAAAAAAAAAACCACACCTCAATTTAACAGAAAATAAAGTAAATATGAAATGAGACAGGAGCAGTAAACAATAAGCAACAAGCAAGTAGGGTAGCTCTTGCCCCCACAAGAAAACATAACTCCAAAGGAATGCTGCTTACGACAGCGAATCGCCTAGCAGACATGACAGCACAGACCACACGGAACAAGCAAGGAAACATCCCCTAAGGGGGATTTCCAAGCTTACCCATATACCCTGTACCGAACAATCTACACAGCAACAAGAACCTTGAAAAATGAACAAATATAAATTACTTTTCTTCAAGACTGGCATAGCCTTTTGAAACTAAATATAGTCAGACAAGCACAAGGACGAGTTCAGATCCCAGGGGAATTGATGTTTTTAACCCCCTTCAGCAGTGTTGGAAAGAAATCGGCGCAAAGCGCTGGTCAGAAAATCGAAAGAAATACTGGATTATTAGCCGTTACCTGGCAAACAAATGGTATTGTCCTTATGAAACTGTTGTGACTTAAATGTTGAATCCAGTTACCGGGCAAACAAATATATTGTCCTTTTGAAGCTATTGGAGAGTTTAAATCGTCGAATTCCCAATACCTGACAAACAAAAGGTATTGTACATTTGAAGCTAAGGTTGAATTTATTCGTTGAATTCCTCACTTGCAGAAAACAAAGTGATCAAAGAAAAACACTTTAAAGTAATGGGACGTAAAGTTACGAAAATTACAAGAGAAAGGAATTCTGAGGTTTACAGGTTCACTATTATATGTACCTGTTCATATACCCACCGGGTATAATGCTTGTATATGAAAAGTGACACATTATAATTTCACTCCTCATGGAGTGGACCTAAGCGCAATACAATATCTTTGTGTCATGTGTTGCATGTATGTGAGAAAAGCGTGAAAGAGAAAGTAGAACTTTAGTAATACTTATGAAGTTGGTAACAAAAGGTATAACCTGATTAAATAGATTAAAAAAAAAAAGAAAAAAAAGAAAAATATATATACATACATATACATGTGTGGTGTGTGGTGTGTGTGTGTGTGTGTGTGTGTGTGTGTGTGTGTGTGGTGTGTGTGTGTGTTGTTCCGAATAGTTACAAACATCTACACAACATATGCACAGGAAAGAGGGAAGATGGAACAGAAAGCTCTTGTAGAGGAAATAGTACATGAATTTAAAAGAACACCAGATGAAGAAAAATGGGGTGGACAAGTATCTGAATCACAATAAATTGATGTGAGAATAGAGAGAGGGGTAATGAGAAGGGAAAGGAAGATAGCTGTAAGTTATGTGTGAGGTAAATAGTGGGAAATATTCAAGACTGTACCGAAACACATCTACACCAGCAACAAGAACTGGAGAAATGTTGTTGTCTTGTCTGCTAGACGATTCGGTGTCATAAGCAGCGTTTGTTTGGAGTTATATTTTCTTGTGGGAGCACAAGTGTTGCCCTACGTGTTTGTTTGTCTCTTATTTTCATTCCCATTTCTTCCTCCTTGTCTCCCCTACACCTCTTACCATCTCCACCCCCCCCTCCCCCTTCTTTAACAAAATTGCAAAGTGATAGTTCTAATGGTAGAGCAGTATTGACTTGCCTCTTGTTTTTTCCACCACAATTTATTTGTTCTTTCTGAAGAATTGGCTCACTGTTATCGCAAAAATTCAGCCTCGCTTTGCAAACACGCTAGTAGTTGCTGCTGATATTGAAGCCAAGTTGAAAAATCATGGAAGCCTTAAATTGTACCCGTTCCCTTCCGTTCAGCACAGCTCTACAGTATTCTCATTTTCTGTGGCCACACACACACACACACACACACACACACACACACACACACACACACACACACACACACACATTCACTCACACACACACCACACACACACACACACACACACACACACACACACACACACACACTCACACACACACACCACACACCACACACACACACACCACACTCACACACACACACACACTCACACACACACACACACACATACACACACACACACACACACACACACACACAACACACACACACACACACTCACACACACTCACACACAACCACCACACACACACACACACACACACACACACACACACACACACACACACACACACACACACACGAACGTGTTGCGCGTACGTTCGCTCGCCCTTACCCACAGACATATACACATGTGTTGCATGTGCATGTCCACAACCGACACACGCGCGCACACACGCATACACATAAGCGCACAAATCCACACCCACACACACGCACAGGCACACACGCCCCACATACAAAGACACACACATATACACAGATATGCACACATATAGCCTATAGCAGATACGTGTGCTCACACAATCCCACAATTCACACACACACACAACACACACACACACACACACACACACACACACACACACACACACACACACACGCACACACACCACATGCACACGCACTTCTGCACACTCACACACACGTGCACATACATGCAGGCACACACACACACACACACACACACACACACACACACACACCACACACACACACACACACCCACACACACACAACAAACAAACAACAAACAAACGCGCACACATGCCTGTGCGCAACACACATACGCGCGCTCGCGCCTGCGCGCACACACACACACACACACACACATACACACATGCGCCCACGCACACACATGCGCCCATGTCCACACGTCATACACACACGTGTACCTCCTACTACACACACACACACAACACATGGTAGGTAGGCACTCAAGGTCTGACCAGCGTGTTGGGCTAATGCGTAGGTTAGACATCTGCTGAGTCGTAACCACGAGACGCTCTTCTTCAATTGTCTCATCTTTGTGTTTAATCATGCGCAGTGTGATCTAAAAACTTAACGGATGTGGTGTAGCATATATGGATTAGTCCGCACGCAGTGACGCGCCCTTGATAAAACTGAAACTGAAAACTGTGACGGCACTCTGGAATTTGCTACCTTTACATATACGTTCCATGCCCCTTCCTTCCCAACTTTCAAATCTGCCAACTTAAAACTTATCTGTTTTGTACACCATTTTGCAGAATATCACCTGAAATATTACTAAATTCCCACATGTCACTTGCACATTTTGCACGTGTACAAGTTAGCCGTTTTACCGTTTTTATATGGGTGTTGATCGTTTATGTATGCGACAGTGTGTCCCCAATGTGTGTGTGTGAAGTGTGTGGTGTGTGTGGTGTGTGTGGTGTGTGTGTGTGGGTGTGTGCTGAGTGCGTATGCAGTGCTGTGCTTGCTGTACTCTCTCTCTCTCTCTCTCTCTCTCTCTCTCTCTCTCTCTCGCTCTCTCTGTGTGTGTGTGTGTGTGTGTGTGTGTTGTGTGTGTGTGTGTCCCTGCATTTATTTTTTTAAAATGTTGATTCATTAAAACTTGGAAAGCACCCTGTAGCCTACGTTGTTAGGATAGGCGGTACAGAAATTGTACTTCTCATTATTATAATTATT
>JADBJO010009015.1:17500-40000 GCA_016801955.1 Conus betulinus | reverse complement strand
ACATCAAACCTGACCACAAATTTAGCGAAGAAAACAACATCTCACAAAGACAAAAGTAAAAAAAAAAAAAAAAAAAAAAAAAAAAACGCGCCTTAAACGCAAACGGCAATGACTTAAAAATACAAAAGAGAGAGAGAGAGAGAGAGAGAGAGAGAGAGAGAGAGAGAGAGAGAGAGAGAGAGAGAGAGAGAGAGTCGAGTGTTTATTGTACTCCAGCCATAGGCCATAATACAAACACAAAAAGAGGGGTGGCGGGAAGATGGAAAAGGACAATGGAGGCGTGAGGAACAGGAATGATCAAAAACAAAAATCAAGCAATAATACTAGCTTCATCATCAGTAACAAATACACACAAAACTCATTTATTATTGTTTTCGTGGTCAGCTTCGAGAAAGCATTTTCGCACATTACTAGCATGGAAAATATACTTGGTTATGTATTGACAATCTGTCCTTCTCTCTGCTCGGAGTAACGATTGCAAAGGCATTGCTGATTTGTTTGTGTAAGAACTTCTTTCTGAATTCGTGTATAAAGGACATTCAAATATGAAGTGATGTTCATCCTCAATTTCTCCGCCTTGGCTTAAGGCTGTGTCAGACCAATTGACATAGGCTAGAACACCAAGCTACATCAAAATATTGTTATGCTCTGCATAGTTATGCAGGGATTGCCTTCGTTGTGGCAGGCTCCTAGCATAACATTATCAGTCTCCCAAATCCCCCCGAAGTCGGAGTGTAGCTGCCCACGTGGCGGGGTAGTCAAAAACGGTCACACACGTGATATTCTCATCCACAACTGATGCATGTGTAGTATAATGTTCAAGTACTTCAGTTGTTTGGATGATCCCTGGAGTCTTTTAGCCAGGGTACAACAACAGTCCTCAATTTCTGAAGCACACACCACACATTTTCAGTCAAAGGGACAGTTGCTAAATCTATGCAAATCATTATTTAAAGGAAGTGTCCCGAGTCAAATTTGTGACATAGATACTCTTAAAAATACGTGTCGATAAACGAAGGCATTGCTTGTTTTCGAAGATAGTTTTGAAAGACCTGTATGATTCATACCTGTCCCTATCTCAAATAGTGCCTGACTATTCTTGAATGAACATATCAATGTGTCTTTCTATAAATATTTGTACAAATGCAGCAGCCATACCAACCGACTGGCAGATCCATACATAAGAGAATCCTGTTTCACATATAATGTGTTTAATCTTACTCACCCAAAGGGTCTTTCCCTCTGTATCTAAAGAAAGAATCATTCTGTAAGCTTGTTTCGAAATTCTGTATCGTGCCATATCCAACAATCCTATCCAGTATATAACACTGTTAACATAGGATGTAACAACTGTAGAATATCTACCTAAGTCTCCATATGCCATCTTGTTTGGTGTTCAACTAGGGACCCCTAAAAATCTTTTACATGCCATCAGGTGGACCTTTTCTAAACTATCGAGTCTCTTATATCCCCATGTTTCAGGGGAATACAATGATATTGAGTTTATTATTGTATCAATATCTTAAAATATGTTTCGGCAGTCATTTCTTTGTATTTGTTGAAAGCTCTATTCAGAAAGAAACTGCCCTTGGTTGCTAAATGGTCTGTACCTTTTTTTGTGACTCAGTTTTGTAGAAAACTTGTAACTCAGATAGCAGTAACTGTTTACAACTTCTAGTTGTGCTCCGTCATAAAACCACTGCTCGTGTTTTGCCAGAAAACCACTTTTTTTAAAATACCATTATTTTAGTTCTGTGTTTATTTACATTTAGTGCCATATTGTTATAGTATGACTTTAAACCGTTCAATTAATTTTGTAAACCTACAGGTGTCGTTGAAATGAAAACCATACTGTCTGTAAAAAGTAAAATAAACAGTTCCATGATGGCTGTCGTCAAGTGAACTCCATGTCTTCCTCTTTCAGACATGTACGCTAGTAAAAGGTTTATGAAAACTGAAAATAAGGTAGGGCTCAATACATAACCTTGTCTAACACCAATTGGACTTTGAAAAACTCAGAATAATCAAAGTTAGCTCTGACACACGATAACAGGGAAGAATACATGGCATGTAACGAACTAAAAACCTTTCCTCTGATAACTTGGTTCCTCAAACATTCAAGAAGCTTGTCGTGGCGCACATAATTAAAAGCCTTTTGAAAGTCAGCATAAGCAACATATACTTTCCGGCCTTTTTGCTCATAAATTTCTGAACAATTGAATGAAGATTGAAAATCTGATCCACAGTAGAGTAATTCTTTTGAAATCCTGCTTGACTCTCTGAAATCATTTCATTTTCTTCCAACCATTTGTATAACCTTGCATTTAATATTGAGGAATAGCACTTACTGATTGTAATAATAAGTGAAGCGCCTCTATAATTGTTTGCTTGGTTTCTATCACCTTTTTGATGAATGGGTATTTTGATTGCTTTAGCCCAGTCTTTTGGATACACACCTTTACGAAACAAGGCATTAACAATTTAACAAGGAACTTGGTAACGTTATGAGCTCCTGCTTTCAACATCTCGGCGGACACACCATCAATCCCACATGATTTGCCTGGCTTCACTTTAGTGATGGCTCTCTCTACTTCATCCTTCCTGATAGCCTCATTAAGAATATGGTCAGAATCCTCTGTGATATCTAGCTCGATGACATAACTTTCATAAGCCTCAGTTTCGTGACTTGTAAACACATTTTTGAGTGACACCACCATTCATTTATATTAATTCTATCGCTGTAAATATTTCTTTGCTCTCCGTAGCCTATGTTTCTTAACTCTTTCCAAAACACGGATGAATGCTTTATGTTGTTTTCAATATGTTCAATCTCTTTGCACTTAAAAGCTCTTGCCTTTCTTTTCAGCATGTATTTGTATTTCTTTCTTGATCGTACGCATTTCTTCCTTTCTTCTGTTTTCCATGTTGATCTAAATATCTTGCGCTTTTGATAAGTTTCCTTTTTTTTTTCTTTACCATGAACATATTCCTCATCAAACCATCTGTTGTCCTTCCCTTTCTTGTGGATATAGCATTTTTATGCATACACTAACTTGCAGATTTCAAACACTACAAAAGTAGTGAGAGCGTGATCTACATTACATTCTATTTCAACTGTTGCCCCTTGTAATTTTCTTTGAATTGTACAGTTACTTAACTCCTTTATGAATTCATGTTATTTGTCATTTTCTCACTTATATTTATCAAAGAATTCACTGTGTTTCTGTTTCCTTGTGCTCGCATCATTTTCAGTTGAGGAATCATCAATGTTAACGTTCAGTGTAACAAAGAATGATCTGATTCGATCACATTTTCAACAGTAGCAGAGCATTTACATTCAGACACAAACATGTCACACGACGATAAAATAGTCGACATAGAGCACAAATGGTTTCAACTTAGAATAGTACTCAGATCTTTAGGAACGAATATCATTTTAAAAGGAATTGGAGTCGTCAATAATGACAGGTGTAGCTTCTGTGGGCTGTGTAAAGATAGTATTGACCATATGTTTTGGAAATGTACTTATGCTCAGTGTTGCTGGGACACTTCTACTGAACTAATAACAGAGAAATGTACCAATGTCCAGAATATACATCTAACAGAAGCACTAGTTTTCTTAGGATTTGATGCAGCGATCACTATGGATTGTATTTTCTCTACGTCATCATTCTTTTGGCAAAACAGTATACATACACATACAAACTAAAAAGAAGCCTTCCACATGTAACAGGTTTTCTAAAACATAAGATTTTGGATACAAATTAAAAAACATAACGCGCAAATAATTATGAAATATACAGATTTCCAAACTAAATGGCTGACATATGAACCACTTGTCTCCTCTGTTTAATGGTTTGATCTACCTCCTTGTAATTAAGGCGTAATTGCTGGTACCTTTTACCTGTTCATGACATGACACTGTTTGTATGGCGGTAAACCTTTCTTTTGTATCAGTGTAATTTTATCACAATATCTGCATTCCCTCTGCTCCTTAACATCCCACCCATTCTCTCCGACAACATTCTTGTCTGTGTTTCATTCCCTATTGTATATGTTTGTATGTATGTACTTATTAGTCTGTCTACCTATGCTCTGTACCCTCTGGACATGCATATACTTTGATATGATTGTAATATGCACGCTTTATTGAATACTTTATTGTATATCACATTGTAACCATATTAAAAGAAAGATACGTATGCAAACAGTATCTGATCAACATGTTGGCAATAGCTTCACGAGGTTGAGGGGGGGGGGGGGGGGGGGGGGGGGGGGGGGTGGGATGAGGAGGGAGGGAGTGGGCTAATGTCTGTTCGGGCAGGGGGGTGGGTGGGAAGATGATGTTGTTGATACTGTTTGTTGTTTTCTCACCCTTTTCTTTGTAAAAAGCTAATAAATGTTTGCAAAAAAAAAAAAAAACATGTCACACGACATGATGAAATAATGTACCACATGACTCCGGAGCTAGAGATATAAGTGAAACTATTATCAAAAGAGCCCTCAAATAGTCCACTGATAATAATAGAGAATCATATATAGCGCACATGTCAATCAATTGTTCCCCAAACGTGTTAACAACATCATCTCTTGCGACTTTCTTGCAAACTCAAAGGTACGCTTACAGACATATCTTCGAATTCGCCTGTCAGTTGGGAGTAATTCTGACAAGCAGTTCTGGAATTCAAGTCACTATTCAGTAAAACAAAGAAATCATCGAACTCATTGTGAAGGTATGACAAGGATTCTTCCAAACACTCTATAACATATCCAGTTTGGGAAGTTTGCCAAAATGCCGAATCGATCGGAGGAATGTAGCTAGATATGTAAGTTATATCTTTAGAAGTTCCAGAAAGTGATTTCTTTATTTTTTACCACAATCATGTTTTCAGTATTAAGGATTATTTGCGCAACGTAAGTCTCGTTTTTTTTTTTTAATGAACCAATACCATTACACCTCCGGAGTACCCGCCATGATGGGATAATTTCTTCGCCTTTGAAACAAATATACAGTAGTCACTAAAGATGGTTGATTCAAAATTTTGAACTCAACGACGTTTCTGTCAAGCAAACAAAATTATGAGAAAAAATTAATTGAGTATTATCTGGATTTTCTAAATTTGGTAGCAAGCCATTGATATTGAGGTTAAGAAATTTCACGTTCTTTAAGGAATCAGTGAAACCGAAAGAAGTACAAAGAAAGCTACTGTTTCTACACATTTCAACAGAGTTTCCGTTTTCATTGAAGGCCCGTCTGAATCCCTATTTGTTGATCGAACGGACTTTCTGAGTCACTGAACATCCCCTTCTGGACTGTGTGTTGTTCGACCTGCTGTTGGACTGAACACGCCTGAACGAGTCCATAATTTATCTCTGATTCAAAGAGTGGCCTTTGGAACATGTCTGTTTTGAACGAAGATTTTTTTTTGATGAAGGGCTGGCGTTTGAAGTCCGAGCTCGGTTAGCTATCCTTCTTGTTGAGTTTGTGTTCCTGGTGTTGGAAGGGGTGATGTCTGAGCAGACACTTGGAGAGAAGGGACGCAAATTTCGTCGGACACTTTTGGAGGCATGGGTGCAGCTCTGAAGGGACACTTGAGAGGGAGGGGTGCCGGTCTCAGCAGACACCTGGGAGGAGGGGGTGCAAGTCTCAGTGGGAACTTGCGAGGAAAGGGCGCAGGTCTCAGCCGGTTCTTGGTTGGGAGGAGAGCAGGTATTGGCAGGCATTTGGGTGGTAGGGAGCAGGTCTCTGCGGAAACTTGTCCAGAATGGGTATGGGTCGTAGAGGGCACCTGATGATCCAGAAGGTCACTCTGCTCCCTGTGAGGACGATTCTCGGTGGCCTTCACATTTTGCTCACTGGCGTCACCCCCTGCAGTCTTCTTACGTTCACTTGCCTCTAACTGGCTTGTCTTAACTGACGTCTCTTGCTTGGTTGGTTGCTCTGTTTGACCCACATCTCCTCCGCTCATGAAGTCTGGCGATTCTGAAAAATATTTGATATCGCAGCTGACAGGGATGCCCTCGTCATCTTCGTCACTCGGGGATTTGCTGTTTGTGTGCAGAACAGTGCTCTTTTGTAAGTCAAAGTTCTGATCTTGCTGTTCGTTTGTATTTTATTGCTATCTCATCTCAGGATATTTGGATGAGGTGTAGTTCTGCTCACCTTTACTGTATCCGCAGAAGCTGACGACACTGCACCTGTCTTTCAAAGTCTCCATGCTGCTGTGTCAGTGCTGATCGAAATGTAACCGCCTTGCTGTATGAGTGGCTGCCAGGAACAACAGGTCGTGTACGAGGACTGAAGTTGTCTTCATAACGTGCGTTCCTCTGATTGTCCTCCATGTTCATGAGGTGGCCGGACAGTCTTGGTCTTTCCTGGTACGATGAATGTTCATCGGCGGAAGCGTTGTCAGACTTGTATCTGGATTTCCGTCAACTGCTGTCACCATCGTAGCTCCATCGCGTAACGTGGTTTGGTTGTACAAGTCGTTGCTGATATCCTTGTGCTTGGTGACTATCTGGCCAATGCTCACGTCTTCCACTGACTTCAGCGCCCAGCGGTCTGGGTCCGTGTGCCTGCTTTGCTCCTCTACCCTACTCAGGTTGTAGTGGCTTCCTGGAGAGTGGCTTTGATCATCTCTATGGTTCACATGATTTACACGTGAACGTCCGGGAAGCTGCGGCCAGCCATCATGGTTCAGGTACATCCCCTCCTTGTCACTGATCTGTCTGTTTTCTCTGTCCCCCTGACGTGATTTCGGGCGTTAGAGAGTTTGCTATGCGCAAACTGCAGACGTCCGTTTCTGAAATTAGCAGTTTTCCTTCGTTTCGATAGAAATTCAATGTTTCCGTTTGAGAGGAGGTCAGATCAGCTGCTGTTTTGATTCCCTGACGTCTAAGGCTGTCACGAAGAACATGGTCATCGAGGACTGCCATCTTGTCGACCCGCCTACAGAACTGTACTTTGAGACAACGAGGTTTTTGGTTGTACTGCCCTGAATTTCCCACACGGAAAGCGCGGCTGATATCAGAATGATGCCAGGGTGAAGAAACAGAGTGTTTGTTCAGCATTTCCACAATCATGTCACCATCTGTAGATCTGTCTCCAGAAATAATCCCTGTCACGCGTATGATTTTTTTAGGAAATTCACTTTAGTCTCCTTTCTATAGCTTCAGTGTTTCTCTCCAGTTTATGCAGGCATTCTGAGATTGCTTCTGCGTCTTCTTGAAGATCCTGGATATCTTCTGAAAACTGACGCGACATTTCTTACAGTTTCAGCATTTCGGAGGTGAATAAACGGAAATCCTTCTCCAAATTTCCAACTTGACCTCAGTCAGTCTGTACACATTAGTTGTATGTTCTGCAATCCATGAATCATCTAGCTAAATCTCAAATCCATGATTTGAAGAACATTGACATTGTTGTCAGGGCCCGGGTTCGCTTCGATATCAATGCAGGCAAGCACGCACTCCGTACATGACCACTGCGCTGCTGCTCTGCTCAAGCGAACACTTGAGAGAGAGAGAGAGAGAGAGAGAGAGAGAGAGAGAGAGAGAGAGAGAGAGAGTAATTAATGATATGAAGAAAAACAATTTGCTTATAAATATCGATTTTGCACAAAGTCACAAAGCCAGTTAATGTAGTGCAATGCAATAGGGAATGTGAACAGCCTCAAAACGCATACAATACTTGGGGCTGCAAGACACTAGATCACCTAATGAATTAAACAATACGGTACGTTACATTGGTCCAAGAGCCAGAAAGCATGGACATGACAAACAACTTATCCACCCATTCACACATGCAGACGCACGAAAACACATGCGAATGCAAACACACACACACACACACACACACACACACACACACACACACACACACACACACACACACACACACACACGCACGCACGCACGCACGCACGCACGCACGCACACACACATGCACACACACACACACACACACACATACACACACACACACACACACACACACACACACACACACACACACACACACACACAAGCGCGCGCGCGCGCACACACACACACACACACACACACACACACACACACACACACACACACATACACCACAGACAGACAGACAGACGCAAACACACACACACAGCGCTAACCACTTCGCTATCAATCATATTGTGTGAAATAACTAATGGACAGAACATAATTTATCTGAATCCGGAAAGGCAGCCATTAATACTCATACTACTCATACTTCTAAAATTCTCTCATCATAGTTACTAATTCATTTATCCATCACCTTTGAAACATGCGCAGTGTTGTCTCGAAACTTAGCGGATGTGGTGTCTTGTTCATAATTATGCGAGTTTAGGTTTGACGCATCTTTTGATAGCGATTCTGTTAGTTTCCGTCTTAGCAGTTTGTTTCTGAAACACCTGTCCAGACATTGAGTTTCATCCTCGAGCATACCACATGCTGAGCATTTTCTGTCTTCTTTCGTAATTTTCGTGTATATACCTCTTTCTGTTTGTACGTCTGCAAAGTCTGCTGGGATGGCATCTCTGTTCAAAGATTTTAACGTTTATTCTATAAGGGTCTTCTCGGTAGTTTTAAGTAATTTGTATTGTAAAATCATAGCTCGAATTGCTATTTTTGTTGGTTTCAGACGTCCTGTATTTGTATTCTAATTTCGTTTTGATGGCATATTTGTTCCCCCCAATACTAAATGTTAACTTTTTCCCCCATATATGATTCATAAGCAATATATGTAAAACAGTTTGAATAAATACTATCCATGGAACATTAGACATTTCTACATTCTGAGGCACGCTGCTATCTGACTGTATGAGGTAGGACGTGTAGTCTGCTTTGTTATGCGTCACTAAAAATCCAGCGTGCTGTATATTGTGTGGAGGCTAACGGAGAAACGACAAGATTCTGATAATGTTGGGAGATTCATTGCCTTTTACGTGGGCCTAGAGAGTTCTTATAGTTTTTTTTTTCCTGAGGGGACGCTTTGGACAGGCTCTGTTTGGAGAGGGCTTTTCATACGGTGATATGAAGCATAAGGGAGCCACGCTTCAACGCCATAAGTTGATACTGGTGCGATCAGCATAAAGGCACGTCAATACATTTGAGTTCAGCTGTGTATTTTTACTTGTCCTTCTTTGGTGTGTAGTGCTTTGTTAGCTTGTTTTGCTAGGTGGTTTATGCTCTTGTGCACGTGCCATTTTCATGGAAAGGTGACCCGAGACAAGTGTTCTGGCGCGTGATCTGTACGATATCAGACTCATGCTTGAATACAAGGGGTACTGTAGGACCCGTTGTTGTGAACATGACAATTGCTATTGTGTGTCTTTAAGTTATGAGAATCACTGTTCTGCAAATAATTTAGAAGGTCATAAACGAATACATTTAATGGTTTAGAGCATAACATGTTTCATCGAAGAACATATTTAAGTGATGCTGTCTTAGGAAATAGCCTGTCTGTTGCTTTTACAAAGGAATAAAGACAGAACTACTGCGCCGCCACATGAAAGAATAAGCAAAGTACAAACCAAGTGCAACACTTTGAAACACATCTGATCTTCTTCAGACAAGACAAATAACGTTTAAGGCAATAAAAACTATGGAAGAACAGTCATTTGTCTCTTTGAATCAGGCTGAAGAGGACTCAGTACGGGATATAATGATGTCATCATGGATGTCCGTCGTGGTCGACGATGACGTCAGTGACTCCGCATGTGTGAGCGCAAGCCAAAGCTGGACACACAGATACGTCTGCACTCTGGGCATGCGACAGCTGTCATTGGGTCAGGTCTCCTCTCTTTGCGGGCTTGGCACTTCTGATCCAATTCCTGCAAACGTTTTTCTTCGAAGCTGTTTACTCCTTTGTGGACAGCAAGTCGCTAGGCACTGCGGTCTGTGGCAAGTGTTTCCCAGCCTGAAGCGGGATGCCACAGGCTGCCAGTGATACTTTCAGGCAGTCCTTGAAGCGTTTGAGTGGCCGCCCAGTGTTTCTTTTTCCAGCTGCCAGCTCAGAGAAGAAGATTTTTGGAAGTCGCATGTCGTCCATTCGTACCACATGCCCAACCCACTTCAACTGCCCTTTCATGATCAGCGCCTCGATACCAGGCATCTTTGCTCTGTGAAGCATTTCTGTGTTGGTAATCCTGTCCTCCCAGGAGATGCCCATGATCTTACGCAGGCAGCGGAGGTGGAACTGATCCATGGTCTTCAGTTGTTTCCTGTACATTGTCCAGGTCTCACAGCCATAGAGCAGCGAGGTGACAACGACTGCTCTGTAGACTGCCAGCTTGATACTTGGAGTAATGCCACGCTCTCCCCACACTCTGTTCCAAAGCTCGCCGCCGAAGGAAGCTCCTGCTTTTGCCAGTTTGTTCCACACCTCTTTATCCAAGCCACACGATGAAGACAAGCAGCTCTCCAAGTAGCTGAAGCTGTCAACACTCTTCAGGGTCGTGTCCTGATCACGATCTTTGGTTCTGGAGGAGAGAGGCCGGGTGCTGGCTAGCTAGAGCATCATTTCTGTCTTCCGCGCAGGCTGATTGTCAAGCCAAAGGCCTTTGCTGCTGCAGACAGACAACTGGCAAGCTCTTGCAGGTCTGGACCGTTGAGCGCTTGAGTGTACAGTCATCGGCAAACAGGAAGTCTCTCACAAGGGCCTCAAGAACTTTTGTTCTGGTCTTCAGGCGCCTTAAGTCGAAGAAGCGGCCATCACATCTGTAGCGGACAGTGATCCCCGCGTTGGTACTGGAGAGAGCAGAGAACAGCATTGTGGAGAACATGAGGCTGAATAGGATTGGTGCCAGGACACATCCTTTCTTCACTCCGTTGGACACGGGGAAGGGGTCAGACACAGTGCTGTTTTCCGTTACGCGAGCCATCATGCCATCATAGAAGGACCGTATAATCTTGACAAACTTCAGTGGGCAGCCAAGTTTGGACAGTATAGCCCACAAACTCTCGCGACTGACTGTATCGAAAGCCTTTGTCAGGTACACAAAGAGGATGTAGAGGTTTCTGATTCTGTTCCCGGCACTTCTCTTGCAGCTGGCGATCCGCGAAGATCATGTCGACTGTCCCCCTGTTGCTCCTGAAGCCACACTGACTCTCAGAGACGACATCGTCCAGCAACTGGTGTATGATGCGATTCAGGATGACCCGGGCCATAATCTTTCCTGCTATGCTCAATAGTGAGATACCTCTGTGGTTGTCACACGATGCTCTGTTGCCCTTGTTCTTGTACAGGTGGATGATGTTGGCATCCTTGAAGTCTTGTGGTACTGCTCCCTCACCCCAGAACTGCTGCATCAGCTCAGTGACTTGTCGACCATGGCCTCTCCACCAACCTTGAAGATCTTGGGGGAAATGCCATCAGGACCCAGTGCCTTTCCGATTTGGAGCTGCTTGATCGCCTTCTGGGTTTCCTCCTTAGTCGGTGGGTCGTCAAGCGATGCCAAAACTGAACGTTGGGGCATGTCCCGGATCGCTTGCTGATCGATCCGAGATGGTGTATTCAGAAGCTGGCTGAAGTGGTCACACCACCGCTGTACAATATCACTCTTCTCAGTAAGTAGAGTGTCATCAGCTGTCCGTACAGGCACCATGGCGTTGGAGGAGAGACCATACACAGTCTTCAGGCCTGCAAAAAGAACTTGGAGTTGTGCTCTTCAGCGTACTGTTGTAACTCTGCAGCCTTCTGTTTCCACCATGTGTCCTCCATCTGGCTCAGCTCAGCCTGGACCTTGCCTCTGAGATGTTTGAGACGATCATGCTTGGCTGTTGATCCCTTGTCGCTGAGCCAGGTGTGTGGGGCTTCGTGCTTCTGCTGTAACAGTCTGCCGATCTCCATGTTGTTGCTGTCAAACCAGGTGTTTCCTCTTTGGGTGCTCAAGAGACAGCCTAGCAGAGTCGTAGACTGCGTCTCTGAAGTTTACTCAGGCCTTTTCTAAGTCAGCTTCACCTGGTAAACTATTGAGCTGGTTCGCAAGGTCAGTCACGAAGGTTTCACTTGTCATTGGAACATTCAGTTTCTGGAATCCAGCTTCTTCTTGATGTCGGCATTCCGGCGTCTGTGGGTACTAGCGATGGAAAGAGAGAGCTTGCACCTCAGCAGCAGGTGGTCAGTCCAGCAGTCCGCTCCCCTCATTGCTCTTGTGATGTGGACATCCTGGATGTCACGCCGCCTAGTGATCACATAGTCGATCAAGTGCCGGTGTCTGGAGCGAAGGTGCATCCAGGTGGCCTTGCGGGTGTCCGACAGCTGGAACAATGTGTTGGTGATGGTCAAACCAAACTCGGCGCAGAGTGTAAGAAGCAGCTGGCCATTTGAGTATTCCTGTCCCACTCCATGCGGTCCGATGATGTTCGGCCAAGACTGAGAGTCCCCGCCCACACGAGCGTTGAAGTCCCCAAGAAGTAAAAGCTTGTCATCCTTTGGGATACTGCAATGCAAGCTTGAGAGGCTCTGGTAGAACAGTTCTTTCTGTTCTTGAGTGTAGGTCATGGTGGGGGCGTACACACTGATGAGTGTCAGGTGCTGCTTTCCTTGGAGAGGCAGTCTCATAGTCATCAAACGATCACCAATGCCCTTTGGGAGAGACTGTAGGGTCTTGTCCAGCCAGGTGCAGATGGCAAAGCCCACTTCTGCTTCTCTTTTATCCTCCAGGGCCTTCTGTCCAGAAGACGGTGTATCCAGCTCCTTCTTCTATGATTTCTCTAGTGTCTGCCAGGCGCGTCTCGCTAAGTGCAGCAATATCAACTTTGTAACGTTTTAGTTCTTGGCCCACAAGTGCTGTTCGACGCTCTGGTCTGTCGCTCCTCCTGTTGTCCATCAGGGTCCGGATGTTCCAGGCTCCAACACATAAAGTGTGCTTGTTCTTTGTGGATGATCTTTTTGAATGAGTCGGCCGCGTTATTAGATGTCCGGTCAGCTGCGGCATGCTGACAGGATGGGTTAAGGCAAGCTTTCTTTAGGTCACCTTTTCTAGGCCCCTCCCCACGAATGGGGAGCAGTGTTATCCCTGAATAGCCTGTCGCCCCAGGACTTGGGAAAGCAGAAAGGAGAGGTGGAGTCAATGAATCCTGGGCAAAGAAGTATATGGAGTCGTGGGTTGCCCAAGCACCACACCCCTCTCTTGGTCCGAGCCGCTATTGCCAAGAGGGATGCAGGGCATAATATCTTGACCACGACTGGACTGTAGGAGCTGCCGGAGTGATGATGGAACTCACCACCAAGCCGTCTTCGGGGCTCCACTCCGGAATTGTCGTTAGGGGTTTACTCCTGAAGCCTTTGCCCTCTCTAAAGGCAGCCTGCAAGGCAGCAGGACTCATTTACTCATCGTTGGGAGACTCATGGAGGGTGGGGTCGCCTATCTACCCATGCAGGTCTAAAGACCTGCCCACTGCCCATAATATAATGATAATAATTACAATAATGATAATCATCATAATAACAACAACCATAATAGAATAATGATAACGATAATAATGATACTAATAACGATGATGATGATGATGATAATGATAATAATGATAACCATAATGATAATCATACTGATAACAACAATAATAATGATATTGATAATAATAGCAATGATGATGAGAATAATGATAATAACAATAATGATAATAGTAAAGCTACTACTGCTATTACTGTTATTACTATGACTACTACTGATGCTGCTGCTGCTGACTTCTACTAATACAAACGTTACTGCTGCTGCTGCAGCTGCTTCAACAACAACAACAACAACTACTACTACTACTTCTACTTCCTCTTCTACTACTACTACTGCTGCTGCTGCTGCTGCTGCTGCTACTAGTACTGCTGCTGCTGCTGCTGCTGTTACTACTACTACAAGAACAACTGAAAACATGATGATAACAGTAGTATAAGAATATACTAATAATACTAACAATATTGAAACTGGTAATTGTAGAAATGATAGTACCGATTCTAGCAGAACAAGTGAAATGAGAGGAATGGAAGGATAGTTACAATGATATTGCTATAGTGGCAATCAAAATAAACATCATCATCATCATGAAGAAGAAGAAGAAGAAGAAGAAAGAAGAAGAAGAAGAAGAAGAAGAAAGAGGAGGACGAAAAGGAAGAGGAGTAGGACATAGAGGAGAGAGGAGGAGGAGGAGGAGGAGGAGGAGGAAGAAGAAGAAGAAGAAAGAAAAGAAGAACTAGGAGGATAATGATAACGAGAAAGATAGAATCCAAGAAATAACCAGTAGCTATAATAACAGTGATGACGATAATCATAGATATGTAATATATATATTTTTAAATAGATACTTTGAACAGACGACGAGCCGGCCAACAAAGAGGCCTCGACAGAAAGCGCTACTTTGTGGCAGTTCTAGCCTTGTCAGGCCCGTTGTGTCTGCCACACCATGCTGGTGACGCCTTCTCTCACTGTGACATGAAAATAAATGTTTTTCTTCCGCCACCCTGGCCTTAGTGAATTTAGTTCCTCTGTGAGGAACTGGGAAGCCGTTTCTTGGTTTTTTTTTTTTTTTTACGCTGACTTGTGGCGGTTTTGTAAACGTCTGTCAATTCTTCATTTTAAGGGATGATGAAGTTCTGACTCACCCACTGACTGGATCGCTCAGCCTGTCGCTGTATTTAGTCTTGCCACATCTGGATTTTCTACATTTGATCACTTTCTCCATTGTGACTCACTGCCCACTGCCATCAAGGTAAGAGTGTGTGTTTCGTCCATTTAAAATGGATGACTCTCAGCATGCCAACTAAAATATGGTGAATACTATAAACGTGTCAACTAACCCCGTCAGCCATGATGCGTAATACATCAGCTCGTCATCGCTCTCAGGAATAAAAGAGGAAGCAGACAGCCCATTCCATCCCACCCCACCCCCTATAAAAGTCAGGCTCTACCAGCTGCTCACCATTCAAATTCCTTTTGGCAGACGAACCTGCATCAGCCTGTAGGAGAGGCACAAAGATAGCTGATGAGGTAAGGTGTGGTCGGTGTACTGGACAGGCCTACATATGAACTGTTGTGAAATGGATCCCTCTCTTGGTCAGGAATCAAACTGCCAAGTGTTCAGTGGTTTGTATAATGTTAAACGTGATTCACTTGGCGAGTTCACCAATATGGTTTTTTTAATTGTGTGGATGATATGCCACCTTTGTTGATTCGTGTTTTTGTTTTTTTCTACTGTGGTTCAATATATGATTTTCGAGTGATAATTGTACCATGTGTATGTGTGATTGTTGAAGTGGTTAGATTTTTAAAGGGGGAACAAAGTATTTCTTTCTGTTATTTTTGGTTTATGTAATTTGTGGCGATCGTCGATGGAATGTTTAATGAAAGAACGGGAGGGCTGGCATGTCAGATGCTAGAGACCATAACTACAGGGTCCCCAAATCAATCTTTGCACAGTGGTTAAAAAAAGTATAATTAACACAACTAGAAAGTGGAGGGATGTTGTAACTGCCAGTGCGTTAGTCCTTACCAGACCTCATCCCAGTATCAACTTACTGTCTGCTTACATTGCAGAGCTTTGTGGATTCAGCTGTTTTCTCCTCGTGCTTTGTGCTGGTATATCCAGACAACAACAAAGCTGGGACGCTACATACATCAGCATCAATCCTGATCCACTGAAGATCACTGATGTTTGTCCAGGCGTGGAACATCTCATGACTCAGAACAGCACGGGCATCACAATCCTTCAGGCCAATGTGTCGAGCTGTACAAGCAGTTTATATCCACAGGCCACTGACCAAGGGGTGGTGTACGGACTGTGTGACCAGGTCACACCTTTCTGCACAATGGTAGTGAGAGCACCTCAGGGTAGGCAAGTGCGTGCTCGCATTCAACGGCTGGCGTACGACTGTGACTCCAGGCACTGGAAAACTGAAGTAATGCTTATGGGTACTGAAGTAATACCTTTAGGAAGAGATAGATTTAATTTGGAGTGCCATTTTCATGATCTGAAGGAGAGTTTTGTTGACTCGGATACATCCAGCATGCTGATAGTACACACCAACAGCCCTCCAGTTGAGGTTAGCATTGACACAATAGAATGCAGTGATTTTATTGTGAAAAAGGTACTGAAACATTTCACATGTCTAATCACACCATATGTCACATATACACGTGGTATACACATGCATTTCAAGGACGAATCGAAAATATCTATGGCGTACATCGTAAGTCTTCAACAGATTTCTTATTGTACTCGCGATGGTCTTGTCATAAGTTTGTATTTCTTAAACCCAATACAACTGTCAAAAGCAAAGAACATCTATGCATTGAATGTTGCCCTTCAGTGATGGTCTTTAACACCCCACATCTTGAAATTAAGTATAATGACTATACTGAATGTCAAGGTGGTTTGAAACTTCTTATATCTGTTTTCCACAGGGGTAAACAGCTGTTGAAGCTACGTGGTGGGTTATTCAATTGCTCTGTGCCATACTATCCTGATTTTCAGTCTCACCTGCACTGTGATCAATGCATTGACTGTGAAGATGGACGGGATGAAACAAGACACTGTCCCTTTAGTAGTGCTGATTGCGAGGGGCTGGTGGCATCAAGGAACAAATGTTTCAAAGTAATTGTAGGGTCGTCCTTTACCCCCACTGTATTGTCTGACTCTGAGTGCCATAACATGATAAGAAACTTGCGAGTGTGAAAACATTGAAGGAACTGGCAGATTGTCATAATCTACTGTCAAAATATATTAGATTTATAGCAGCAATAGGTCTCGGGTCAGGTTGGCCTTTTGTGCCATTTTTATACAGCAAACTTCGGACATGGTTTGACGCCACTTGATTTATAACATGAATCACATCCATTCATCAGATGAGTATGTTCCCTCAAGGACTTTGAAGAGAGAGGTTATGACAGAGTCTGGTGTTATGCCAGCAACAAATTTTCAGAGTACTGGGTTGATTATATGTGAATTACAATTAAAGTCAAAGGGTGTTTTTGATTCACCTGTGTCTTTTTCTCACACAAGGTCCTCTACATATATCTCCATGTACACAAGACAGCATTTGTTTATTTGTCCAACCCGTTCTGCTGTGCACCAGTTTTTGTTGTGTGAAACAAACAGTCACTGTATGAAAAGAACGTATACGAGACAACATGAATTAAACGTCAGTTGTGCACAGTCCAGCGAAACATTGCTTAAAGGAAGACGATCACCTATACCCCGTTTATATGTGGTGACGACATGACAACAGCCCATCACACTTTGCTCTGCAACTTTAGACAGGATTGTCCAGACAGAAGTGATAGGCATTCTGTGAATATTTTATGTCCTGGTTTTCTGTGCTCAGCTGGCCAGTGTGTGTCACTCCATCAGTTTTGCAACCATACACAGATTGTGTAGACGATTCTGATGAGATTGGGTGTTCTGATGATACCGCTTACCATCCCCCAATTAAACAGGGAAACATGAGCAGCAACAATTGTATGTAGATCTGGATGGGACAGGCTATTTCACCCAACTGTTGATGAAAAAGGACGACGTTTGTCCTGACAGTCATTATCATTGTTCATCTGAGTGGCTGTACTGTCTACCTATCTACACAAGATGCAATGGATTCTTTGACTGTGTGAATGGCGAGGATGAACTTGAGTGTCAGACAATGATGTGCCCAGGTTTCTACCAATGTCGAGCTTCTGCAGTCTGTGTCCATGGAGATCATTTATGCGATGGTTGGGGTCAGTGCCCACAACGTGATGATGAACTGATGTGTGACTTTGTCTGCCCTGAGGCATGTCAGTGTCAAGGTCATGTGTTTCTGTGTTCGGAACCCTTCATTCCTGATGATTTTCCTCAGTTACGATACGTGGATGCAACAGGTTCAAACATGTCACTGGCTGATTTCAAGAGAAATGGGTATCTCGTTGTTCTGATTTTGTCTCATTGTTTTATTCATAATATTTCACTCTCAAGATCTCACACACGAAACTTGAAGTACGTTAACATTGCTCGTAACAACGTTAAAACTCTCAATATCGCGGTGCTCTTTGAGCTACCAAATTTAAGGATTCTTAACATTGAAAAGAATCCTGTCAATAAACTAGTGAGCAAAAGAACGAAGCACATACTTTATTCATTGAATCAAGTGGACATATCTCAAACACATATCAACATTCTTCACACTGATCTTTCTCTGTATTTACCCAATGTGGAGACAATGAATATCTCGTTTGGTGTTGTTGAAACAATTGGTCGGACAGGTTTGAAAAGTATGCCACAAATCCAAAAGCTGGATTTAAGAGGGAATGCACTTAGCAATTTTCCACTTGATGCGTTTTCAAGGTCAGATAAACTACAACGTATTTATTCATCGAACTACAGGATTTGCTGTAAGAGTTTGCTTCCTCAACACCTGGATGAAGCGAACTGTGTGGCGCCTGCCCCTCTTCTTCCATCGTGCGAAACACTGCTGCCCACTGATGTGTACAGGGCTTTCTTTGGGCTGACTGCTGTGTTTGCTGTGACAGGATATGTGGCCTGCTGTATTGCTTCCTCTAAAGTTAGGAACATGGTTGCCACCGATTTTATGGTGTCTGTTGGCCATTTGCAGTTTGCAGATGTCTGTATGGGATGTCATGTCATCATTAATGTGGCAGCAGACCTCGCATTTCGTGGACACTACATGCACATTGAAAAGGCATGGACCAGCAGTGTGACGTGCAAACTGGCTGGCTTTCTGTTCTTTCTGTCCAGTACAGTGTCAGCAATGATTGTCTGGTTTACGACTGTGTATCACATTATTGCCTTTTGCTTCCCAACGACTTGTTGAGATTCAACAAACATCGAACAATTACGGCTTGTATTACAGCATGGGTCCTTGGAATCCTACTGGCAGTAGTCCCATTTCTTCCTGGGCTGTCACACTGGGGTCTGCAGGGGCAGTCAGGTCTGTGTCGTCTGGCTTTAGTGGATCACTATCATTCAAAGCTACGGTTCAACTGGTTTTCAGTTATTGTGGCAATCAATTTTGTTCTGAGCTTGACGGTTGGAGCTGGTCAAGTCATCGTTTTCAGACGAATTCCAAAATACAGGATAGCACTTGACTCCACACACAGATTACTATATTCCTCAGTTCATGTGATGCGAAAAGTGACCATAACACATGCTGTTTGCTGTTTGCATATGGACTTATAATAATAATTTCAAATTTTGTTACTGACGTCAGTAAGATCCAGGGGCATCGTGGTTGTATTCATGATGCCATTCAGTTCTGCTCTGAATCCACTACTGTGTACATGTGGACTGTGAATATACAGCTGCAACGTGAAAAGCAAGAAACCAAACTACTGCAAGTCTTCAAATCTCGTACCAGAGCACGCAAACACCCGTGTGGAAAGTAAACAAACAGATACAGAAGTATATCAGTGAATGTAACCCTCGCACGTTGTGTTAGGTTGCATTTCTGTTACATTTGGTTTTGTTCCTCGCACGTCCACACTATTGGCCCCCAAAGGCAAACCAGTCTTCTTTTATGATTACGTCTTGAGTAGAATGCAAGGGTGATTAAATAGAAAGGCAAATGGCGGAACACTGAAGCAATGTCCTAAACAGGGAGCCCAGAATCAGTTGCATGTGCACAATGTACAGTGCAATTTGTGAATGCAAAGACTACGTGTGCAACAGTTTGCGCGACTGGAGGACACCACATGTGTCACAGAGACACTCACCATCATGACGTCAAGTGGCTACCCTGGTTGACTTCCCCATCAAGAACAGTGGAACAAGAAGGTAAGTGAACTTTGGCGCTGGTGAAAACAAGACAGGGCAATCCATGCAGGACTAGGGGTGAGTGCACTTTGCTGCTGGTGAACACAAGACAGGACAATTCAAACATCATGAAAACATTACACATTTTGAGGACTAAAAGTCAGAACATCTTTACGGGGTAGAGGAGGGGGGGGAGGGAGGGAGAGAGAGAGAGAGAGAGAGAGAGAGAGAGAGAGAGAGAGAGAGAGAGAGAGAACACAAGACAAGCCTAGTGTATCATGAAAGTTTACATATTTCGTTTTTAAAGGTCCTAAACAATGTCCAATGGAGCTGTTCGGGGCAACTTAACAGTTCTGGGGAGCTATAAACATATTTATGCTAATATAAAATATAATGTACAATATCATACTTATTCATAATTCAGTCTGGATCTGTTAACATCGGTATATACTTGCTTGCCACTCGGAAAGGAAATCGTTACATACAAAACATTTTCGAGCAATATACTCTTCAGTTTTATACCTTTGTTGTTGTTGTTGTTGTTGTTGTTGTTGTTGCTGTTGTTGTTGATGTCCCAACTTCTGTGCCATCTCAGTGGCGGTGCCACCACGCCGTCTATTTCGACACCCTGTCCAGAACCACAGCCCGGTTGGTCCCACTGCAGCCCCGGCACCAGCAACCCATAGGGAGCAGTCAATGTCAAGTCGTCAAGAGGCAACCCACCGGAGGAGACACTGCACTTCTGCCGAGTCACTTCGGTGGTGCTCAGTGGCGATTGTTCTGATCCAACGTACGCAGGACACCACCGACTAAGCCACCCTCTGACGACAATAATTGCCTAGTCACAGAGCCGATGTGAGTGCGCTCTCCCTCTGTCTGTCCAACGACAGCCCCATGGACTCGCCGATATCGGTGACCCCGACAGAATCAAACCAAGGTCACAGACGTGGAGAGGACATCGAAACTGAGGTCACCATGAGAGCAGGACATGAAAGGCCACAGAATTTGATATTTTTTTTAATGCTGATCGATGAGAATGAGGATGATAAAGATTTCCATTTCAGTCTGAGACTGCATGACAGGGCTGTACTCTACGCTTCCTCTCAAGATATATCCCAGCGTCAACCAGGCCCGAGATGTACAGACACCTGCAGTGTTGGTCAGGAAATTTGAGCAACACTCTCCGAGACGTATCCATTAAGTGGATGAAACCCAACTGTGTGGTCCCAGTGTTCCCAAATGAACCCCGTAGCAAACTCAACCCTTGGTAGGAGCCGGTCGGGGCAGAAAATTCCCACATGACTCTGATGGGAATCGAACCCGAGACGTACCAGCCGGGAGTCCGCGACACTAACCACTTCACCACGGCGGCTGGTTATACACACATACACACAGACGCGCGCGCGCACACGGACACACACACACACACACACACACACACACACACACACACACACACACACACACACACACACACACACACACACACACACACACAGACGCGCGCGCGTACACACACACACACACACACACACACACACACACACAGACGCGCGCGTACACACACACACACACACGCGCGCACACACGCACGCACGCACACAGCACGCACACACACACACACACACACATATCATGCACAGCCACTCCTGCTCAGGGTAACAAACTTTCACAAGGACCACTTGGCTGGGGAATCCTTACGCAAGGGCCAGCTGATCAGAATATTTATTCACTGTCCCTTGAGGTCAGCAGCAGTCTTGTAGCCAGTCGAGGCAGTCTGTGTGTCTTGTGGGATATGATTACTCATTTTCCTCTAATCAACCGCTATGGTAAAGTGGTTAGCGTCGCGAACTCCTGGCTGGGAGATCGTAGGCTCGATGTCCGTCAGATCCATTTATCTGTGCGACTGTTGTCTGCCCTGACTAGCTCCTGTCCAGAGCTGATTTGCTATGGGATCAGTTGGGAAGACCGAGACCACACAGTCACGTTTCCTCCACTTAATGTTTTCGTCTCAGAGAGTATTTTTGACATTTTCTGATCAACACTGCCGGTGTCTGTATGTTACGGGTGGTGTGCGGTGCGTGTTCTGATGTCCGACTCTCACCTGAAGAAGTTTGGATGCGTGTACGACTTCTTCCCACACACACCCACTTCATACGAACGTAGATAGCCAGGCAACAAGTTAAGTTTTCAACTGTTTTTTCTTTTTTGCTGCCTGAACCATCAAATCAAAAACAAGTGCATAATACATAAGGACAGTCAGGTATATCAATTAGTTTACGCCACGACCAAAGGGCGCGCAACAACACTAGGTACTATACAGTCACAACACATTTCTTTTCACACAGCAGGCCAGGCTGGTACCCACAGCAATGTCATCACAGACAGTCTATGCACTTGGCCGCGAAGGGCCCGAATCACACAATCTTCACACAGATCAGGAGTCATTCGCGAAAGCAGTTCGTGGAGTCCTTCCAGGAGTTCCCACACACCAGAACACACTTCGACACGACGGAAAAAACAAAACCGCTCACGGAGGTGGGCTCGTGGAGTCCTTCCAGGGACTCCCACACCTCCGAAGAAACACAAGTCGCTGTCCCGACGAACTCTGAAGCTCTTTCACACTCCAGCTCGTTGCTGACCTGACGGACAGGCTCTCGGCACCCCCACCGGGCGGAGACGGCGGCTTGGCTCGTGCTGCACCCCACACTCGGTTGGCAGTGCACACACGATGTCTACTGACCTTCGGTCAGCCGG
>JADBJO010009015.1:5000-10000 GCA_016801955.1 Conus betulinus | reverse complement strand
AGCAATACAACAAACAGAAACTTTCAAGACACAGCAATATCAACAAACAGAAAAAAAAGAAGGGGACAGGGACAGTGGTGGAGGGAACACGCAGCTTTCACTTCGCATCCAATGTTCAGGACAGTAGTGGACTCACGTGTGTCGGGGAAATTTACTTCCGGTTCTCAAAACAACCACTTCCTGCAAATGAAATCAACACTGCTCGTTCTTAATTCGAATACTGCTGTGTCATTCTTGGTGGAACTACTCAGAAGGCGACAAACAAAGCCCTTTTCTTTCGTGAAATACAAAATAAGAAGAAAAAAAAAAAAAAGGGGGGGGGGGGGGGGAGAAACGATGGAAGGACAAACGCACTATTGCAGAGAATCTGGAGAAGAGCGTGTCGCATGCTAAACAAAGACTCATTCCTTCTGGAGTCAACATCATTAACCGGTCGGAATTGCCTCTTTATACCGACCAGTCGGAAGGCAGCTTCGTGTAGATGCGGTGCGACTCTCTTAAACGTTGGCTACCGAGATCATCATGTGTACAATGTAGGGTTCAGTTCTCTTGCCACGGTTTTAATTACTATCGCTAACCACACACACACACACACACACACACACACACACACACACACACACACACACACACACACAACGTTGGGATAGAGAGACCGTCTATTAATGTTTTATCAGTGTGCCTGTTTTCAAATAAAAGGTCTTTTCTTGTTTAATTTGCAAAACATCCCACACATCTCAACAAGAAGATCCATATACACTCCACACTGCAAACATCATAACCGGAAGTAGGTTTCCCCGACGCCTGTCGAAACAGCCCCCCGTCCGCCAGTTCCTAAGAGGCCCAGTGAAGTGTGCTTGCCACAGCTTGCTATTCCTCCTTCTTCTACCCTCCTTCTACCGTCTCCAGTGGTCCCTGGAGTGGAATGGATAATTGGGGTTTGAGTTTGAAAGTTTACCAAAAGCGACCAGGTAAAGGATGTATGAAACAACTGGCGATTTTAGAATAAAATATTTTGAAATAATAATCCCCCCCCCCCCAAATCAGAACAGACAGAATTTCAATGCAACAAAACACACAAAAAAAAAGATAAACAACTCGGACCTCTTTCTATAAATAAGATAAAATGCTTGCGTCAGAATAGAAGTAAAGCTTGCGATCTATCTTTTTTTCTGTGACATTTTTTCTTTTTTTTTTTTTTTGTTTGGTTTATCTCTTTCGAGAATGACAAAGTGGTTGGACTTCGTTTTGAAATATTTCTTCTTCCCTATTTCGCACTGCAATCAGCATGTTCAATGTGCAAATCAAAACTTACCAAACATGCTCCATTCATGTTACGCACAGTAACACAGGGGCTGGACTAAAGCCATTGCTGAAATAATGCTGAAAGACGCGACTTCAAATCATGGTCTTCTCCTGAGTATGTGTGGGCGGTGGAGGGGATAAGGGATGGAGGGATGGTTAACCTGAATGACTTTTGGAAGAAGGTGCGTTACTTTGGAAGACACACAGGGATCCCCACTTACCATAGTGGCATTGCCAATCTCGAAATGCAATCTCTCTCTCTCTCTCTCTCTCTCTCTCTCTCTCTCTCTCTCTCTCTCTCTCTCTCTCTCTCTCTCTCTCTCTCGTTCATATATATATATATATATATATATATATATATGTTCATAATTTTCCGCCTCCTCTCTCTCTCTCTCTCTCTATATCCCGATATATATATATATATATATATATATATCTATATATATATATATATATATATATATATATGTGTGTGTGTGTTCATATATACATATATTTCATAATTTTCTTTCCTCCTCCTTCCTCTTTTTTTCTGTCTGAATGATCTCATTCCATTTACAGTAAAAAAAAAAAAAAAGCCAGCATATCCAGAATAATCTTTATTATTTGTGGGAGGTAAATTTGTTAAAGAGAACTCCGGAAACTAAAGGGCATAAAGGAGAGCGCATAGCTCTGCCAAGGTCGAGCAGAACATGGATCAGTTAATATGTGAATACAGAATTCTTTTGTCAGGCAGGGGAAGCAACTCTTAGCATGGACTGAAAGAGTTAGTGTCAGGTACTTATTTCTCATTGGAATATGAAAAAAATCACGAAACAGCAACGTTGACGTCATTACAAAGTTTCTTTATTCCATAAAAATATGCTACTTCAGTAGATATTTATTGATTTGTGAGAGCAGCCACATGGTATTCGTGTTCGGTGAAGAAAATTGCAATGATTTGCAAGAACAGAATCTGCGTTCCCTGTATGGTCCAGATTCAGAATTTTTACTAGAATGTCAAACATTCGCTACAGGATCACACTCCATCATTCTACACCGATTTGTTTTTGTTCAGTAGATTTTGCATTTTGTAACAATCCTGGATCAAATAATAATTCCCATTAGCACGCTGGATCTGTATAAAGAATTTATTAGTTTGTACAAGGTACATTTCAACCGTTGACGCAGTTTGGCGAAATATGCGTTTGGAACTTTTATTTCTTTTTTTTTTCTTCTCCAAATCTAGCTCACCGATACACCAGATCCACCAGATGACAAAAGTGAAAACATGACTTTTTGGCGAAGGTAAAAATCTAAATAACACTCCTTAAAGTGGTCTGTAGCGGCAAGTGTTACTGCAGCACCCAGTGCAGTACGTTGAGGGGATGGACCATCTGTCTGGCACCGTTGGTGTCTTCATGGTTGTTCTCAGTAGCCGGCGTTTGAAATGTTTGAAGCAGACTGTGCCATGCCCGTTCTGCTCTTCTCATCCCGATGGCCGTCTCCACCTTGGCCCAGTCTCTTCCCTGACCGGAGTCACGTGATCTTCCTGCACATGCGCGTCAATCAGTTCATGTTAAATTGGCACGTGTGTGTATAAGATTGAAATCTGAGAACAAAAATTCAAAAAAGAAATTTGTCCCATAATCAAAGAGAGAGAGAGAGAACAGATAAATACACCATTTGTTCCGCTTCATTCTCAAATCCATCTTTTGCCAATTTTTGATCCTCTGATTTCCCTTATGCTATGCAAGATGAAAATACGTGATGATAAAAAATGTTCTTATTGTACTGACGAAATCGATTATATCGAGCATTTCTTTTATGAATGTCCCACTGTTAGATACTTCTGGAAATACATTAGCCAATTTATACTAGTACAGTGCGACATTAATGTATCCTTATCTCTGGTTGATGTTCTGTTTGGAAAACAGAAGAGCGACGATATCGATGCAGAATCTAAAGAAAATTAATTATATAATTTTGATAGCAAAAATGTGTGTAAGTATTGCTAAAAAAGACTGAATCAAAATTACCAATGTCCATGATATTTGAAAATCAGTTAAGGTATCGGAAAGTTTAGCAAAAAATCATATACACGCCCCATACACGCACTCTCAGAACAATACATGCACACGCCTACATACATTACTACTACGTGTGTACGGTCAAGGATACACACACACACACACACACACACACACACACACACACACACACACACACAACACACACACACACACACACACACACACACACACACACACAATATATGTGTGTCTCGCTGCTGGACCTTCCTCATGTTTTTCCTTGTGTTTTTTTTTTTTTTCTTTTCGTTTCAAGGTCAACCCCATTGGGGACTAGGTCGATTTGTGAGACAATGTGTTCCTCACCCCAAAAGGGAAAAAAAAAAAAAAAAAAAAAAAAAAAAAAAAAAAAAAAAAAAACAGGTGTGAGAGGTCAAAAAAAAGTAGGGGAGGCCGGCATAGAGAGAAGGCTCTTCCTTGAATGGATATGAGAAGGATAGATTGATAGAACGATAGATGGGTAGATAGCTCGAGTGATAGACAGACAGGTAGACAGAGAGACAGACAAGACAGACAGACAGACAGACAAAGAGATTTATGGAGAGATAGAGATGGGGAGTTGGGTTGGATGATAGGGAGGGAGTGGGTGATGGAGGGAGGGGAGGTGTAGGCAGTTAGCGGGGGGGGAGGATGACAGTAAGAGGTAAGAGGGAGGGATAGAAAATTGAGAGTGAGGGAGCTTGATTGAGAGAGGGTGGGAGAGTCTGGGGATAGGTAGGTGATAGAGGGTTGGGAAGCTAATAGATGAACAGGGAGGTTCGCTATGAGGTGAAGACGATATATTGGTGATAGAGTGGGAGGGGGGTGAGCTTTTTTTTTTTTTTTTTTTTTTTTTTTTTTTTTTTTTTTTTTGGGGGTGGTGGGTGGGGGGGGGGGGTGGGGGGATGGGGGGGGGGAGAGGCGAAGAGAAAGATGATGTAGGCTTAGATGATAAATTAAACCCGATTCTTATAACTTCAGTATCGTAGTATGTTTCATAATTCCACCTTTTGGTTACCCAAACCCTATTATGTTTGAAATCCAGTGATTGCCCATGTGTTATGTTCAAATGACAAGTTGTTTCGCCCTCTTTGGTGTTCTTCAGGTAAGACGAACAACATGGAAGACAGTGAAAACGAAAAATCACTTACCTCCTCATACTGGGTGTAAAATGGATGTCCACAGTTTGAGGAGGTAAATAATTGTGCGTTTTTTTTTTTTGTTTCACTGTCTTAAAAATTATTCGTCTTGCCTGGAGAACACTAAATACATCAAAACGCGTTATGCTTTGTCTTGTACTTTGTCTCTTTCGTTCAACGGTACAGTATATATTTTTTTTAAGTTTTTGTCTAGAAAGAAAGTTGATCAAACATCAAAACAAATCTGCCTTGTACTTTTTTTTTTAAATAATAAGTGACGGACTGTGCTCAATCGAAAGGGTTTTGAAATAGAATCTTACAATAAGCGCATTGTAAATCAGTTGTTTTTCCGAAGGGGGGGGGGGGGGGGGGGGGGGGGGGGGGGGGGGGGGGGGGGCCCCAAAGTGGGGGGACATACGCCCACAAGTGACTTTTTTGGCCTGTATGAGAATTTCATTAGTATTGCTACTGACTTGTTTTAAGAGGTATACTTCTACAGTCGCATAAG
>JADBJO010009014.1:60000-88658 GCA_016801955.1 Conus betulinus | reverse complement strand
AGCGTAGAGAAAGAGGAGAGAGAAGATGGGCTATACAAATATATCTTTTTTTCAAACATCCACAGAGAGAGGGGGCGAATGGGGGGGGGGTGGGGGATTGGCGACAGACGACATCGACAGAGAACGCAGACACCCAGAACGACAGACAGAGACATAAGAAAAACAGATATCAGACAATGACCCCCCTCTATACTCGATCGCCCCTCCTTTAGTCCCGAGAGACCACAGGTACTGCGCACTAAACCATTGTAGCTCAACACGGCCCCCGTCCTCATTATCATCCCCCCCCACCCCACCCCCCCTTCGCCTGCCTGCCCCCATCCTCCCTCCTCTCTCTCTCTCTCTCTTGTCTCTCCTCCTCATCTCTCTTCTCTCTCGCATACTAGACAGATTGTATGGTAATCTAATAATAACCTACCTGTATTCTGCCTTTGCTAAAAAAAATAAGAAGATGAATTTCACTGTTTTCTTTTCAGTGTGAGTGTCTAATAAGGACTGGGGAAACTGCCGATGTCTTTAAATCTTTCTCTATAGGCAGAATAACTACTTCAGTCCACCCTGTTCCTACAGAGTGATCATTGTAAACGAACTTAAACTCTAATTTGCTAAATTTATCCGCACGACGCAAACTATTCTTTCGAACAGGAAGCTGTCAAACTTAAGTAGAATCTGAGTTCTTGTCCTATCAGTTCTCCTATGTCCCCCTCAACTGATTGACTAGGCCTGTTTGGTCGCCTGCTATTTATGATGTTTATTCATTCTATTTGCTTTCCCTGATTTCTTTCTTAGTTTGATCTCTCTCTGAATTTTGTTCCACGCCAGATATTGTCCCCTCACTGTCAATAGCAGTTTTTTGCTGACTGACAGTAAACTTGTACTTATGTTCATCTGTCCCTTGTCAGGTCTGTCGTGCCTTGTGTGGTGTGTTTGTTGTGTGTGCTGTGTGTGTCTTGTGTTGGTCTGTCTGTCTGTCTCGTCTTGAAGGCTCTCTGTCTCTTCCTGTCCCCCCCCGCCCTCTCTCTGTCCTCTGAATCTCCTCTGTCTCTCTCGTCTCTGTCCCCCCCCCCCCCCCTCTCTCTCTCCTCTCCTGCTTTCCCTCCTCCACCTCCTCCCCTCCCGTTCTTCATAGCAGAGTCGTGCCCAGGTGAAACACACCGTGTGGACCCGTGGGTTACCCCCTTCCGCATCCGTTAGCCCAGAATCAGGATTCATCACCACAACAGAATTGTAGGAGGGGGGGTTGGGAGGGGGGGGTGATATGGCGAGGGATATGGTTGGGAATGGATGATGGGGTGGCCGGTCACAAAAGAATCTGTTCGCGTAGGGAATGGAGTGTTTTATTGTTGAAAGGGTGTGGGAGGGGGGTGGTTTGAAGGAAAGAGATCCTGACAGGATGGGCGGGTAGCAAATTACTGGTGCGGTTCCATCCATGGATTTTATTTCCATACGCATCCATCATTTGGTTCCCCCCACCCCCCCCGCCCCTGGTGAAACTGTTCGTCCAAAGCGTGTACCATGATAACTTGGCTACGCGGGGGTGGTAAGGGTGAACTGCTGGAGAGTGTGGGGAAGCGTTGAGGCTGATGTGAGCGGTGTGGCTGCCTGGGTTAGACTACTGGTCCGCTGTGTGTGTGGGGGGTGATGTGCTGTCTGCTGTTGCTGGTTGTGGTGTGTGTGTGGTGTGTGGTTGTGTGTTGTTGCCTTTCTGTGCTTGTGTGTGTGATGTGTGTTGTGTGTGTGTGTTGCTGTTGTGTGTTGTGCTTGTGTGTCTGTGTTCCTTTGGCTGTGTGTTGTGTTGTGTTTTCTGTGATTCGTTTGTGGTTGTGGTGTGGTTGTGTGTGGTGGGTGTGGTGTGGTTGGTGTGGTGTGTTGTCGCCTTCTTCTCCGTTCTCTGTACTGTGTGTGTTGTGTGGGTGTTGTTGTGCTGTGTGGTGCCGCTCGTGCGCGTGTCGTGTGTGTGTGGTGTGTGTGTGTCGTGGTGTGTGTGTGTGTGTGTTTGTCGTGCTGTTGGTGTGTGTGTGTTTCGTCTGTTTGTGTTGCGTGTGTGTTGTGTGTGTGTGCGCGCTGCGCGCCGTCGCTCCCTTCTCCTCCTCTCTCTCCCTTCCCAAACTCTCCTTTTCTTCTCCTCTTCCATTCTTCTAAAACCCTCTCCTCCCTCCTCTCTCTCTCTTGCGTGTCCGCGTGTAGGTGTGTTGGGTGTTGCGTGTGTGGGGTCTGTGTGTGTGTGTGTGTTTGTGTGTGGGGTGTGTCAGATGCCCGCACGCGCACCCCCCGCTTCCAGCATTCCACAAAAAGACAGACCGCAACATATGACGTGCACTGATAAGCGAAGACAGCACATACACGTAGGTCTAAGAAGGGGTGGAATGGTGAAGAGAATGGCGAAAAGAGTTAAGCGAGGGTGGTGGAGGTGTTCGGCTATATCTTTGAGGAGAAAATACCATTGCCAGAAAATCATATTTCTGTGGCGAAGGCGCTCTTTTTAAGGGAGTGTTTGATATATCTGTTTGGAAGATAGAAACAATGTCTATATTTTGTGACAACTCTTCCACCTTTTAAACCCAAAACATCAGTGCGGGCAACTCCATCAATTTGAAGACAGCTTTGAAAATTAGAGGATAAAATGAAGAAATCTTTTCATCGCCGAAATGTCGCTGGTCTGTTTTTGTTTTGTTGTTGTTGCTCGTTGTTAAGCGTACCCTGGCCAAAGCACTCCATGACTCATCCGAAAACCCGAAGCCTTGAACACTACAGCCCACACCTGCACAGCTCGAGGGAGCAGGACGTGTGGTGACCGTTTTGTTTATTCCCCCCCTCCGCCCCACGTGGGGCAGCCTCACTCCCGCGCATCCGAGGGAATTTGTGGAGACTGCTAAGGCTTATGCTAGACCTATCCAACAACTGAATGACCAAATCTCCCGCATAACTAAGGCAGAGCATAACACCATTTTGATTAGCCAATGTCACTCGGGTCCTACACCGCCTTAATAGCCAAGGCGTTTTGAATTGTTTAAAATCTACTTTTACGTCAGGTCCCTTCTCAAGACGCGGAACCGCAGTCCAAGAGTCAACGCGTAGCGTCCCATTTCGCTGAACGGACTTCGCCGCCGTTGAGTACCCTACTTTTCCGCCGAGGAGGTACCTACTTTCGCCGAGCGAGTAGCCTACTTTTCGCCGAGTGATAGCCTACTTTCGCCAAGTTAGTACCCGTACTTGCGCGCCGAGTAGTAGCCTACTTTTGCCCGAGTGCACACCCTACTTCTCCTACGCCGAGTGTAGTAGCCCTACTTTTGCCGAGTGAATATCCTCCTTCGCCGAGCGAATAGCCTACCTTTCGCCGATCGAATCGCCACTCGTCGAGTAAAAGCCGACTTCGTCCGAGCCCGATTAGCCTTACTTTCGCGCCAGAGTGAGAAGCCTACTTTCGCCCGAGTGAGTAGCCTACTTTCGCTCGCAGGAGTAGCCTACTTTCGCCGTGGCGAGTATCCTACCGTTCGCCGGTGAACAGCCTACTGCTCGCCGCGCGATTTTTCTAGTCCGGGACTAAGCCAAAGAAGGGGAGCTTTTGTCCGCTCTCGACAACTGAGTGAAAAACATAAACCAATTTGACTGGAGGGAGTATTGCAGGGCAACATGCCATAGCGTTGTGCTGTTCGGTATTTGCTGATCATTCTTTCTCACGACGTACGGCACGCACCGGCCCGTGACTATGGGTCAAGGACTTCACGTTATTTCCAAGAAATTGCGTAGCCGTGGCCAGTGCGTACTTTAGACCGAGCCCAATGCTGGTGTGTCGCTAGCGTTATGTTATGAGGAGAGAGCTGAGAGAGAGAGAGATGAGACGTGGTGTTGTGTTCTTGTGTGGTTGCTGTGTGTGTGTGTTTGTGTGTGTGTGTGTATCGCGTGCGCGTGAGAGAAGAGAAGAGACAAGTCGTGTGTTTGTGTGGTCGTGTGTGTTGTGTGTGTGTGTGTTTGTGTGTGTGCGTGCGTGCGTGTGTGTGTTTGTGGGCAGATAGAGAGGACGAGAGAGTGTCGCTGCTCGCTGTGTGGTTGTTTCCTCTCTTGGCCTGTGTTCGTGTGTGCTCCGTTGGTGTGTGTGCTGTGTGTGGGCGTGCCTGTGGTGTGGTGTGTGTGTGTGTGTGTTGTGTGTGAGAGAGAGAGAGTGTGTGTGAGTGTGGTGTGTGTGTTTGTTGTTGTGTGTGTGTGTGGAGTTGTGTGTTGTGCTGGGTGTATAGCGGTGCGTGGAGACCGAGAGCAGAGAGAGAGTGTGTGTGTGTGTTGTGTGGTGTGCTGTGTTGTGTGTGTGCTTGTGGGTGTTTGAGTGTGTGTGCGGTGTGTGTGTGTGCTTGTGTGCGTGTGTGCTGTGTGTGAGTGCGTGTCGGGTGAGTGCGTGTGTTGCTGTGGGGATGTGTTTGTGTTGCGTCGTGAGTGCTTTGTGGGTTGTGTGGTGTGGGTGGTTGTGTGTGTTTGTGTGTCTAGTGTGTTCTGATGTGTGCATTCGTGCGCGCGCTGCGTGCATGTGTGTATTCGTTCGGTGGTGGGTGTGTCATAGCGTGCGCATGTTATGTGTGAGAGAGATACTTTTTTGTTCGAGTATCGTAACCGCACGTGACACTGACTCAGTACTCTCCTTGTCAGCAACCCCTTCACTCGACCCATCACACCTCATCGCCGCCCTTCCTCCCCCCTCCGCCCCCCCCTCCCCTCCCGCCCTTTCACTCCGCCCCCATTTCCACCCCCCCCCCCCCCTCCACTCTCTTCGCTGACCGCTATTAGGGGCTTTGCACTCTCTCGACCCTGATCTGCCCACAGACACCGCTGCCGTCATATCCCTCATGCCCTAAACCTAACGCTGAACACACACACCCCACAACCGGACACACGCGTTCAGACGGTTCCGCTTATCCCGTCGACCCACGCGGCGCGGGGAGCGCCCCCCCCCGCCGCCCCACCCCCCCATGGTCGGCCCCGGCCCCGTGTGTGGGCCCCTCCACTGTACCCACCCCAATTCTCCCCCCCCCCCCCCACCCCCATCCTTGAAGCCATCCACCACCCCTAATTATACGATGTTGGAATGCGCAACGGTCGTACTGTGAAGTATCTCCAAGTGACTGCTATCTAGCTGTAGAAGAAATGATGGATATCGTGATGTGCGGTGTGACACTGATCATACACTGCTACCCCCCAACCCCTCTCCCCCGCCCTCCGCCCCTCCCACCCCGCCCACCCCACCTTTCTTCCTCAAACCCTGCCGCCATCGTCCATTCAACTCACAGTCCCCCCCCCCCCCCATCTCCAAGCCTCTATCAGCACCCACCCCCACTTTCTTCCTCCCCCCGCCCCCCTGCCCCTCCCCCGTCCGCGTCAATTGCCTCCCTCACCCACACTTCCCCCACACCCCCCACACACTACCACACACCACCACCACACCCCCTTCTTCCCCTCGCCACAATTCTTGCTGTGGTGATTATGATATAATCTCCCTAATCTCCTCGGCTTGAAGGAGAGAGGGGTGAACACACTCTCACAGGTTCGATATCTGTCAACCGAAACCAACCCCCCCACGAGACAAAGAACCGATGGGACGAGGAGAGGGTGTGGAGGATGGGGGTTGAAAGACTGGGGGATGGGGTGGACGTGAGATTGACGGTTGCTTGACCTATCAATGACCTAGGGCTCTAATACGGGTAAGTATCCTGGGATACAAAAAAAAAAAATGAGGGGAAGGGGGCTATGGTAGGGCGGGCGGAGAGGTGATGGTGGAATATTGACACCTATAACGCCGATCTGTCTATTCTTGTCCCTTTCTCGAATCGCTCCTCTGCAGCAAGTGTTCTCAATTTCGAGTCTTAGTTTTTGTGTTCACCTCGCTCTGACATTATTCCGATCGGTAACTGGTAGCAATTTTCAGACGTTTTTTTGTTTTTCGAACATCTCTCTGTCCGTCTCTCTCTCTCATCATCGCTCTCTCCTCCTCTCTCTCTGTCTCGTCTCTCTCTCCACTGTCTCTCTCTCTCCACATCACACACACACACACACACACACACACACACACACACACACGAAAACTGCGGACCCATCCAGCAAGGGCCCATCACTCTGAGGCAGGCGTGAGTGCAGGCGGACGTAGACGACAGATCAAGGGTGCCCAATCAGCTGATGATTCTCTAAACTTTGGATTTGTAAATCACAAGTAGTGGACCCCGCAGCCGGATGACGCCCCCGTTTCGTGTGTGAAAAACCAGTTACCTGTGGCTTGGAAGGGGTCAAACAATGGCTGCCTCAGTGAGTGGTGTCGTGCCCTTGACGCTGCGGATATGCCTTGGTGAACGGAGGGGTGCGAGATTGGGGTGGGGGTGGGATGGGTGTGGGGTGGGAATAGAGGTGTGGATGAGGTGCCCATACAAAAACGCTCTGGAAGAGGAATAATTTAGCATATCAACGTGAACCACACCTCGCTTGATAGGATTTCAAAAGTCCATGGACTGAAACTATACCCCCCCCCCCCCCCCCCCCCCAATTCCCCCCCCTCCCCTCTTCTTCCCCCAAGCAAAAAAAAAAAAAAAAGAAAAGAAAGAAAAGAAAACATCACTGTGTCTGGTTGCGCGTGAGTTAGCTTGAACAAAGTCTGTCACAAACTTGTCTTCTTCATCAACAGACTGTGCGACCTAACGCACCTGTGAAGCTGTTTCAGAGATGACGTCCAACAGAGGTTGCTTAAACCCTCTCCGTCTCTGTGTTATGAACGGGCTTACGTTTCTCTGTCGGTTTGCAGGTCTTTCTTCTCTTGTTGATATAAACGGTTTAAAGAATTAACAGTGAGGCGCGAAACGGCGTTATCTGATTGGCGACCAAGCGAACACTAGGGGGGTATGCCCACTGATGCAATGTCATCTGATCCAACTCATTCTCTTGCCCACGGCTCTGGATGTTGGTTTTCATCTGATGAGTTCTTTGCTGATCGCGGCGGGATTTAACAGCACGGGAAAAACGGGTCAATGACCTTTCAGGTCACAGTGTCATTCATTTCCGATCAGCCCGTGAGTTGTAAGGTTCGAGTTCGATCCCTTCGGTGCACCCACGCCATTGGTCTTGGTCCGACTGGTTTGAGAGGATGGAGTTTCAGGTCTAAGTTTCATGTTTAACTAAGATGGGGGTGGTGTGGGTGATCGGGTTTAGATAAGGTGTGCGCCCAAATGGAAAGAGCTTTACTTGTGGAGTGATGGTGGTGGTGCTTTTTGTTTGGGGGGGGGGGCGAAAGGAGGGGGTAGAGGGACAAGAGGTGAAGGGAGCTGACTTCGAGAGTCACCTAAGGACTGATGGGGAGGTGGAGTACCATAGGGGGGTATCAAACGGAAAGGAGCATTTACTAGGAGGAGGATGGATTGGAGTTCTGAAATCAACGTGGGGTCTAGATTTTTCTTTTTTTTCTTTTTCTTTTTTTTTTTTTGGGGGGGCTGGGAAGGGGGATAGAAAGAGGGCTTTGAATTCATCCTTCTTATGTCGCCCCCCCCCCCCCCCCCCACTCCCCCCCCCCCCCCCCCCCCCCCCCATGCCGTAAAGAATTACCTGAATTCTGTTTCAGGGAAGCGTTGAAGGCGGCTGATAGGGGAGGGATGCGCTTCACCTTCTGTTCATAACCAATCGCCCCCAGCCCATTGTAAACCTCCGACCGCTGAACTGCCCTAACGGTCAAACAGGCTTATGGGAAAATGTCGCTTTTGTTTAAAAACAGATTATGTTGACCAACTGCCTACATATAACAAGGTCCTTCCACCACCCCCATCACCCCCTCTTTTGCCACCTGCCGAGCTTCCGACTCGACCCCCCCCCCACTTACCACCCCCACGCCCCCCCCCCCCCCCCCCCTCCCCCCTTCCTCCACAATTTCTATGGTGGCACTTTTAA
The DNA here is from genome assembly GCA_016801955.1 of Conus betulinus. Lineage (NCBI taxonomy): Eukaryota > Metazoa > Mollusca > Gastropoda > Neogastropoda > Conidae > Conus > Conus betulinus. The sequence goes on along the minus strand of JADBJO010009014.1, from coordinate 80,750 downwards.
CGGGGTCAAGGGTCACGAATGCTTCACGGGTGTCCGGCCACCCGATACCAACTTCCCCAGCCCTGAAGAAGAGGAAGTCCGTTGCTCCTCAGTATTTGCCTTCGCATGGGGTGTTCCGTGCCAAGGGAGTGTGTGGCCCTGCTGCCAGAGTGCGTCATGGCCCTGGCGGTCCGCCTCTTTACTGTGCAGCATTCAGCGTTTCTCCCATTCGGTTCATCCGCATGTTCAGGGGGCAGAGGTGCTCGGATTCGGATCCCATCTCTCTCCTCTCTCTCTCCCTCTCTCGTCTCCCTCTCCGTCGCAAATCTCTCTCTCCTCCTCCCCTCCATCTCTCGTCTCCAACACACCACACACAACACACACACACACACTACGCACGCGTTCGTACGCTCGCACGCACACACACACACACACACACACACCACACAAACACACACACACACCGCGGCGCCGCGTCGTGCCTGCGCAGCGCGTATGCGCGCTCTCGCAACACGCATCGCTCACACACACACACACCAGCACACACCACACACAGCACACACACACCGCATACACACACAACACACCATGTTTTCCAGACGTACATCAAGATTTCTCTTCTCAGTCTCGGTGTCAGACGCCAGGACTGGTTCACTACTCCCCACCCTACCTCCCCACTTCCCGCCACCGTTCATCTTCAGCCTCGTCCAACCAAGACCTAACCCGACCCCGTTTTTCGCCCCTTCCCTCACTCCTCCCCTCCAGACTTATCCCCCTCCTCCACCCCCCTCCCCCACCCCACCAGCATGGAAGATGACAGTGATGCAGACTCTCTAATGTACCCCGCCCCATTCTCTCCGACATTCCCCATATTAAACGCAATCTTTTTTTTTTTTTCTTCAGTCATTGCAGAAACAGTGAAGAGTTCTAATAAACCGTTGAGGGTGCCGCCATAAAAGGGTGTATCACTCTGGGGTACCCTCTGTGCAGGCGGACGTGACTTCAGAATCTAAAGCGTGTCCAATCAACAAGAAGTTATGAAATCAGGTTGGTACATGTAAAGCACGCAAGCAGACTCCCGCGTTTCGGCTGAACGTTTTTGTTTGTGGAATCAGTATTGTTCTCGCTGGAAGCCAATCAGTAGACCACTGACAGCGACCTGCAGATTCGTTGCAAAGGGTAGTCGGGAGAGTCGAGAAAAGAGTTCGGGGGCAGAAGGGGGGGGGGGGGGAGCCGGGGGCAATGACACAAACTCTGGAAGAGAATACTTAAGCATGTCAATGACAACATGCCTCGTTTGATGGCATTTCAGAAAAATCTTTGGCATGAAAGCATACACTCATATCTCTCTCTCTATCTCTCTCTCTCTCTCTCCTCTCTCCTTCCTCAACCTCCCCCCCTCTCCCCTCTCTCTCTCTCTCTCTTCTCTCTCCAAGGAAGAAACATAAGTCTATGACGGCCGGGCATGAGTCGTTCTTGTACAAAGGTCTGCCAACAAGCCGTTCATCATCACGAACAGACTGAGACCCTCCCAGTGGCACGACAGACTATTCAGGACGTCCGTTCTGCAATGTCACCAGGGAGGGAGGGATGGGTGGAGGGGGGGGGGGGGTTATCAACAGAAGCTCGTTCAACCCCGTCGTCGTCTTTGTGCTGATGAAAGGCGGTTCCTTTACTTTCCTGAAGCTTCTCTCTCTCTCTCTCCCTCATCTCTCCCTCCTCTCTCGCTCTCCAGCTCGTCTCTCTCGATCCCCCCATCTTCTCCTCTCTCTCTTTCTCAGTAAAATGGTTAGGAAATTAGCAGTGAAGTGCGAAACATCGAATCTGATTCACAACAAAAGTGAAGTTTTTTTAGAGGTCGGGATTCATGCGATCTAACCTCACAAAGTATAAACACCGATAAGTTCCTGCTGATAAAGGTTGAAATTAATGGCACGTGATAGATGTGTCACTGACCTTTCGGTCAACGTGTACCTATTCCCATCAGCTGGTGGAGTATTAGGTCTTCTTTTTTTTGTACCTGTGGTGCTCACTTGTATATTTCATATCTTATTGATTACAAAAAGAGCAATGCATGTGTACTATCCATATACTTTTGTACATGACATAACCCATCAATGTTATGAATACACGCAGCAAATGAATCTAGAGAACTGTGTATAAAATTAAAAAAACAAACAAAACATAAGCAAAATAACCGTTTCTCTACTACAGCGGATACACACAGACTTGCACACTTACGTAATCAAATATGTCGTTACATGCACAGAGCTACGTACCGTTGAGATGAATATGCATAAACCAGACCTATTACTGAGGAAAAAAAAACATGAACAAAGAAAGTCAGTCTATAACAGAACCTGATAAAACACTCGTGAGCATTCATGTAAAAGGGAATCGCACCACTTTCCGGCTGCTGCCCGGCCCGGCTGTTTTCAACATCCTTATGAACTCCTAAAATCTTTCTGTATATTTCAGTATGCACTCTTCCGATGCCTTAAAAACACAGCATCTTCGAGCCTGACAGCAGAATGGGTTTTACATCAGGGATCTTAATTTCAGTTTCAGATGACAACGAATGCATCAAAAGATGAATTTGTCACAACTTGGTACGTCACATTTGGACAAATTTGACAGAATGAAAAAACAGAACATTCAAGCAAACGGTATCTGGTCTGCAGTTTGATCCGTCTGTCAGCATAAAAAGCAATTTTCATCATGTCTTAGAAATCGACCATTTTGAAAGACACGCGTTTTCCATTTTTAGTTTTAAAAAAAAAAAAATGCTTCCAGCAATATCCTCTGGACATTCAATTTCTTTTGAGGGTCAGTCACAGGCAGAAACTACTGAAATGCCATCTGCAGACATCAAAAGAAGGCCTGTTTGATCTGAAGAAATACCAGTTCAACAGGGAAATCCAAGCTGTCTGCAGTTCGGATATGTAAGGGGAGGTATTAGGTCATATATATATATATATTTTTTTTTTTTTTTTGTCTACGCCCTTGGTTGCGTTCAAGGTTTCAGTTTTAGTATTTCTTAGACGCGTTGGTGTCCTCTACAAGTAAGAAAGAATGCCGACAGATTAGATGATGATAACTGACACAACAGATGACACACTGATCATGACCCCGCCATATATCCCCCCACCCCCCCCCCCCCACGCCCAATGGAAGTGAAGTGGCTGTTCCACCTCCATTCGCTGGTCCAGCCATCCTCTCCCACTTCGTCCACAATTCTTTTTCTTTTTTTCGGGTAACCATCATTCCACGGGTACGGGTACTTTTGTCCCCTTGCACCTCCACCCAATGAAGGGTGGCAATCAATCCCTACTCGGGTATCCTCTAGCTTGAGACTTTAACTCTGGTAAGCGGGATATATTTCTCTCTCTGTTAGCCTAATAGATCTGTCAAGTCATACATCATTTTTTTTTTTTAGTACGTAATTTTTTTTTGATCACGTCATCATGAATGATTTGCGTCTCTTCCCTCTCTACTTTCTCTGCTGGCGCTCAGGGAGGTCAATTGCTGACGAAGGCCTATGAAGCCAAACACACACACACACACACACACGCACACACACACACCACACACACACATATATATTATATATATATATATACAGCTGAACAATTAGGTAGTGGGGTAAAATAAGTGCAAGCTAACCCATTCTTCCATCAGTATAGTAATGACTTCGCAAAGGTTTAAACTTTAAAAAAAAAAAAGTGTGTGTGTGTGTGTGTGTGTGTGTGGGGGGGGGGGGGGGGTGTGATGATGAAGAAAATGGGAATGTAAAAATTAGGAAAATATATTATAAATATGAAAACCCTTCACTAGCTGCATGAGGGAACCATCGTAATCCCTCCCGAAGGCAGATCTATTTGTATTGCCTGCTCCTAGGCCTTTCGTCCGCTGGATCCCCATCAGGGAGACAGGGCTGATTGTGTCTGTGCTCTTAGCATCCAATAGAGACACACAATATAGCCTATAATTCATTGCGTTATTATCTGTGACAGGTCTGTCGAGTTGTGCATCATTCTGGTGCGTATTTGTTTTATGTTACGTCATATTGAAATCTTTACGTCTCTTCCCTCACTATCGTACCTGCTGACACTCAGGGAGGAAGTCATTTGCTGACGAAGGCGAAGAAATCCGAAAATTTCATCTATAACCACATCAGCTTGTTATCCTTGTTATGCTTTTCTTTGGATATATGTATAAGACAGTCTGAGTCGTAGTTCTCTTAGTCTGTCCTTATCTCAACCTCTGCGTCTGTCTTATCTATTTCTCTCGGCCGATTTCACCACGGTCCTAAGCAGTGAATGTTCAGATCGTAGACTTCACTGTTCCAGATCTAATTGACGACATGCTGGTCGTTAATGGGGCGCCACAAGTGGTTCACAGCTCCCACTCGCTTCCCTCCATCATTCCTCTTCAGCCTCGCCCACCCAGGACCTACCCTCTTCCCACTTCTCCCTGCTACCCTGAAACCTTTCCCTACTCCCCACGGCAGTCTCTCTTTCTCTGTCCTCCACTCCGCTCTGTCGTAGCCAGGTGATGCTAACCCTAGACCTTGCCATGTACACCGCTAGTGCCTACCACAGTCCCCACACTGACCGCAACGTTTTTCTTTTTATCGTTGCGAAAATGGTCTTCAAAATGGGATCTTGGATGTTTGTTGGCTGCTGTTAATTTTGCACCCCACCCCACCCCACCCCCATGTACACGCTTGTGCCTACCACAATCCCCACACTGACTGCAACGTTTTTCTTTTATCGTTGCGAAAATGGTCTTCAAAATGGGATCTTGGATGTTTGTTGGCTGCTGTTAATTTTGCACCTCACCCCACCCCACTCCCATGCTGTCAGTGTTGCTGTCCCTGTCTACACTTTCCCCTCCTTCCCGCCTCCTCCTCCACATACGCGCGCGCGTGCGCGCGCACACACACACACACACACACACACACTCGCGTGCGTGCACGCACACGCACACACACACACACACACACACACACACACCTCTCTCTCTCTCTCTCTCTCTCTCTCTCTCTCTCTCTCTCTCTCGCTCTCTTTCTCACACACACACACACACACACACCACACACACAGGTGCATTTTTTTTTTCTTCACCCTACCACCTGGGTTCTCCTTCTTTTTAAACCACCGCCATTGAGGGTAGGTGATAGATCAGGTGCGTCTCATCATTGACCAGGACAACCCTCTGGATGGCAGCCCTCAAGCCCATCAGCGATGAGGTAAAAACCTTGGGAGGGAAAGCCTCACACATTTCATGGATGATGCTAGATTGTGTGTGTGTGTGTGTGTGTGTGTTAGCTCCGTCAGTAAGACAGACATTGACAGGTAGAAAGCGACCCGAGCATGGTTTTGGGTGGGAAGAAAAGAAGGGAGGCTGGGAGGGGGTGGGGGGAGTGGGTGGAGGGGGGAACGGTGGTTTTGCCACGCAAGTCTCTGGGACATAAAAAAAAAACTTAACGTGTCAGCAAGAACATCCCTCGCTTAACAGGATTTTGAGCATCATTTCACGGAAATTAAACTCCTCCTTCCCTCCCTGCAAGAAAAACAACAACACAACAACACAACAACAACAACAAAATCGGCTGTGTTATGGTTGCGCGTGAGTTAGCTTGAGGAAGGTCCGCAAAGAGCGGCCCATCATCAACAACACATTGTGACACCCACAGAAGTCGTGGAGCTATTCAGCAGGTCATGTAAGGTCACCAAACAGGATGTCAAAGAGAGCCTTGTTGAATCCTCTTCCTCCTCATTTTTTTTTTTTAATCTGATGAATGGGGCTTCCTGCCATTTCGTGAAACCATACTTCAGCTAAAAAAAAAAATTGCATGGAGTGAAAAATGGTTATATCTAAGGGCAATAAAGTGAACTCTAATACGCAACAAAAGTGAAGTCAAAGGGTTAATGATTCACCGTGACCGTGTAACAGCCCATTCTTACCCCCTCTGGAACTTACCCCGGGGTAAGTCTGGGCTAACCTGCTTTTACCCCCGGGGGTCATTCTAGAACTAGATAGATCTTACCTTCCCTAGTTGGAACTTACCCCCGCGGGGTGCTAGGGCTAGCCTAGATTTACCCCCCCCCCCCCCCCCCCGCTCCTCCACACCACACACACACACACACACACACACACAAAAAGTCAATCTTGGACTATTTGGAATCTTCCTCCACCCCACCCCACCCTTCAAACTGGAGAGGGTTATTCAGGGTTTTTCCTCTGCCTTTTCACACAACACGCACACCCGCCTTTAAAAAAATTGTGTTAGCCTGCATATCACCCCCCCCCCCCCCCCCCCCCATTTCCTATATACAGTCAGTTGGGTTTAGACAAAGTAGTTCTAGACTCTTCTCAATAAATGGACCTCCTACTTCCACAACCCTCCACACACACACACACACACACACACACACACACTGGTTCACTAACAGATACGTATTAACATTTCTCGCGCTAGCTTACATGCGTGGGTCAATATTCGGGTGTGTGAGTACGCCAGTGCATGCGTGGGAAAGAAAGACAGCTACATGCCAATGTGACTAAGTGCCAATGTGACCAAGCGTAGTTGTGACAAAATGTCGTTGTGACCCCGTGTCGCTGTGACCAAGTACCGTTGTTGCTTCATCCCGGTTTGCCTCTTTTCACTATTTTACAGCTATTTAGAGTCTCTTGAGTACCTGTGTACCTTAGCTTGTACAATACAGATGACTAGTGGTCAGTGCCACTGACCAACGGTCATTATGACGTAAATAATAGAGATTTTAACTATTTAACAGCTAATCAGTGTTTTCCTGAGTGCTTGTGTGTACCTTGTACAATGTAGAATACTTGTGGGTCATGCCACTGACCACTGGTCATTATGACGTAAATCGGAGATTTTAACTATTCCACAGCTAATCATAGTCTCCCGAGTACCTGTGTACCTTGTACAATGCAGACGACTGGTGGTCAGTGCCACTAACCACTGGTCACTATGACATAAATAAGATATTTCGACTATTTTACAATTAATCAGTGTCTCATGAGTGTTTGTATAAGTGCCACTGACCACTGGTCACTATGACATAAATCAGATATTTCGACTATTTTACAATTAATCAGTGTCTCATGAGTGTTTGTATACCTTGTGCAATGCAGACAACCAGTGGTCAGTGTCACTTACCATCGGTCACTTTAATGCATATCAAAGATTTTATCTATTTTTACAGCTTATTAGTGTCTCCCGAGTGCCTGTGTACCTTGTACAATGTATATGACTGGGGGGGGGGGGGGGCAGTTCCAACAAGGGGGGGGGGGGAGTTCCAGCTAGTCCTGGAATGACCCCGGGGTAAAAGCGGGCTAGTCCAGACTTACCCCGGGGTAAGTTCCAGAGGGGGGGGGGGGTAAGAATGGGCTGTTACACCGGATCTCGCTGGCTCCACTCTCGTTCTAGCATTATCTGAGGAGTTCTTTCGGATCAAAAGTAGAGTTAACATGGTGTGAAAAGTCACCAACCTGTCTGTCAAACTGCTGTCATTCCCGTCCACTAATGGAGTATAAGGTTTCAAGTTCGGATCTAAAGGCGCCGTTAATGGGTCTTTCTGTCCACATAAGGGATGGGTTCAGGACTTCAGTTACAAACGCTGTCTACAAAGCGTGTTGACGCTTTGAGAGGGGGGGGGTGGGGGGTGGGGGGGTTAATGCTGACAGATCATGATAAATTACGCGGCACGTGACACCAGTTGATACCTGTCCGTGTACCCGGATCTCTCTACCCCATGACACTGACAAGATCACTCCACCATCTTGTCTTCCCCCGCGTCCAGCCATTCTTTTCCCTTTCCTCCACACTTCGTTGTGGTGACCATCTCATGATCATCAATGGATCTGAGGTCACAGGTACCTTGTGCCTTAACACTACCACACTATGAAGGGCACAGTACAGTTCATACTCAAAGAACGCCTGGTCCTGATGTTCTAATACAGGTAAATGGCCTCACAATCGGCAGCTGCCTTAGAGCGTCTGAGTACCACGAGGAATGAAGCTGGTAGTCTTTTGTGGTGCCGTAACACATACAGGAAAAACTGAACCCCAGCCCGCTCAGTCTGTCCTCCTCTCCGTCACCTTGTCTGTCTATACCGACGTAGTTCACCACAGTCCTGTACTGTGTACGTTCAGATCCACGATCTCATCGTTCCACACCTCCATGACCACCTGCTGTTCGTTGATGGGGTGTCACAGGGGTTTACTACTGCACCCCACCCCTTCCATATATCGTCTTCAGTCTCGCCGTGACCGAGACCTATCATCCCTCTACAGTTTATCCCCTCGTTTCCCTCCTCCCTGTTGCAAACCTCCTCCCCCTTCCCTCTATGCCCTTCATCATGGCAGGTGGCGCCAACCAAGTTCCTGCCATAAAACCCTTATCTCTTCCACCGTCCTCATGCTAAATGCAGCCCTCTTCTGCAATCGCTGGGAAAATGATGATGAACTGAAGATGTTGAATGTTGTAAGTGGCTGTTGATTTTGCGCCCCAGCCCACCTCCATCCCCTCAGTACTGCTGTTGCTCTCCCTCCCTTCCACTTCCCCGCCTCTTCCCCCGCCTTCTCCACACACACACACACACACACACACACACACACAGAGGAGCATGTTCTCTTTGACAGGTTCAATTATTCCTTTACCTGAGGGCAGGATGTAAAAAAAAGCTGTATAACTTATTCCTTTACCCTCAATAAAGATCATTTTGACTTGACTTGACTTGACACACACACACTGCTGCTGCTGCTGCTATTTTACACACACACACACACACACACACACACACACACACACACACACACACACTGCTGCTGCTATACACACACACACACACACACACACACACACACACACACACACACACACACACACACACTGCTACTGCTACTGCTACTGCTGCTGCTGCTATTAAACACACACACACACACACACACACATACACACACACACTGCTGCTGCTGCTGCAGCTGCTGCAATTTTGCCTTTGACCCCTCCAACTGAGTACTCCGTCTGGGAAACAGACCACCATCCAGACGAGCGTGACGACAGATCAAGCGTGTCTGATCAGTGATAACGTCTAAACTTCCGATGGTAAACCACAAAAGCGGACTTCATGAATGACTTCGGGTGTTGTTGTGAAACTGTTCAGTGCAAGCAGCCAGGCGGACAGCGGTCGATAGATAACGACGTGAAGATGCCTCAGATGAGAATGAAGGAGGGAGAGAGTGTGTGGGGGGGGGGGAGAGTGGGGGGGGAGGAGCAGAGGAAGGGGATGGAGGGGCGGTGGTATTGCAACACAACCCTCAGGGAAGGAATAATTGAACCTGTCAACGACAACATGCTCCGCTTGATAGGATTTCAAAACCCTTTAGACTGGAACTATACTCCCTACCTCCCGTTCTCGAAGGGAAAATCCCATCGGTTGTATCGTGGCTGCACGTGAGTTAGCTGGGACAAGGTGTGTCAAGAGCTGTTCATCATCATCAACAGACTGTGACAGCCCGGGAGCACGTGAAGCTATTCATGAAGTTTTTGCAACGTCATTACGGAGGATGTCAACAGGAGCTTGTTTTTCGCTCTACGTTCTTTGTATCGATGATTTGGTGTTCCTGTCATTCCCTGAATCCATTTTTTTTCTCTCCTGGTAAATGGTTAAAGAATTAGCGGTGATGCGCGAAATGTCGTATCTGACTCGCTACCTACCCTGAAGCAAACACTAAGGAGTATCGATTCATTGTGATCCAGTACCCCCCTGACTCTCTATTCTCGTGGGTTTATCTGATGAGGTCTTTCCGATCGATCAACAGCGGGATTAAAGCCTCGTGAGATGTGTGTCAATGACCTTTCTGTCAAAGTGTAGTCGTTCCTATCAGCAGTGAGGATCGTCATGTTTCATGCTGGGGTCTTGGTGGGCAAAGTGAATCAGTCTTCCCTCTGCCCATATACGGAATTGCTTCCATGTTTTGATTATTAACGATATCTCTGAGACATGGTGTGACGTCTGGAGGGGGGCGGAGGGGGGGTGCCCTTCAGTAAGTATAATGAGAGATCACATGGCAGATAACTCTGACTAAGACCCCTCTGCATGCCACCCAGCTCTCTCCCCTGTGACATCTACACACTCGCCCCCTCCCCCCCCCCCTCCCCCCCCCCCCCCCCCCAGGACCTCTTTCCCCTCTTCTTCCACAATTTTTTTTGTGGCATGTTAAGATGCTCAGTGGGTCAGAGGTCAACAGTCTTCACCAGTACATCAACCACCCAACGCTACTGCGCGCACTATGAAGAATGACAATCATTCAAAATTCGGATTTCCACTGGCCTGGACTGTAACACCGGCAAATGGCCGGGACATGTACTTTACCTGATTCGAATTATTGCTGGTCTAGGACTATTTGTGGTAGATGGGATATATATACTGTCTCTGATTGTTGTTGTTGTTGTCGTACCCTGGCTAAAAGACTCCAGGGATCATCCAAACAGCCAAACCATTTTGAACACTACGATACAACTGCATCAGCTGGGGATGAGAACATGACGCGTGTGACCGTTTTTGATTACCCCGCCACATGGGCAGCCACACTCCGACTTCAGGGGAATTTTGGAGAGTGATAATGTTATGCTAGGAGCTTGTCACAACTGAAGACAATCCCTGCATAACTATGCAGAGAATAACATTTCGATGTAGCCTTGGTGTTCTAGCCTATGTCAATTAGTCTGACACAGCCTTAAGCCAAGGCAAAGTCTCCGATTTAGGTGTGCCTCTGCCTGGGACTTTACTTCCAGCAAATGGATCTCCTACTGTTCAGACTGGATCAGTCTGTGGTTTCTGTCGTTTCCTCAATCTCTCGGCCCTGATTTGGCCCTTTGTGGCCGACTGGGCTACAAGCAATATCATCTCCTCAGTCTCTGTATTTTATCTACCCTGAGATTCTTCGCCCTGTTCCTGTGCAGCATTCATTCAGATCACGAACCCCCATTGTTCCGGACCTGTGTGACAATCTCCTGGTCTTTGGCTGGGTGCCCTGGTTTGCTCACCACCCCCCACCCATCCTACCCTCAGTTGTTCATCTTCAGCATCGTCCTGACCATCACCTGTCCTTAAATCATTTGTGCTCCTGTCCTTCCTTCCTTCCCTCCCATCTCTCTCTGCCCCTGATCCGTTTCATCGTAATATGCTACACTGGCCAAGACGCTGCTACGCACCCCTTTCTTTCTCCTTTCCCCTTTCTTTCTCCCTTTCCCCTTTCTTTCTTCTTTCCCCTTTGTTCTCCCCACAACCACTTTTTCTCCTTCCTTTTACCCTTTCTTTCTCCCACAACCCCTTTCTTTCTCCACAACCCCTTTCTTTCTCCTTTCCCCTTTCTTTCTCTTCCCCAACCCCTTTTCTTTCTCCCACAACCCCTTTCTTTCTCCTTTCTCCTTTCTTTCTCCCACACAACCCCTTTCTTTCTCCCACAACCCTTTCTTTCTCCTTTCTTCTTTCTTTTCTCCCTCCCCACCACCCCCTTTTTCTTTCTTCCCACAACCCCTTTCTTTCTCCCACAACCCCTTTCTTTCTCCTTTACCCTTTTCTTTTCTCCTCCTTTCCCCCTTTCTTTCTCCCACAACCCCTTTCTTCTCTCCCACAACCCCTTTCTTTCTCTCCTTTACCCTTTCTTTCTCCTTTTCCCTTTCTTTCTCCCCTTTCCCCCTCCTTTCTCCTTCTTTCCCCCCCTTTCTTTCTCCCACAAACCCCTTTCTTTCTCCTTTCCCCTTTCTTTCTCCCCACAACCCCTTTCTCCTTTCCCTTTTCCTTCCTTTCCTTTCCCCCCTTTCTTCTCTTTTTTTTTCCTTTCTTTCTCCCTTTTTCCTTTCTTCTTCTCCCAAAACCCCTTTCTTTCTTTCCTCCTTTTCCCCTTTCTTTCTCTCCCACAACCCCCTTCTTCCTTTTCCCTTTTTCCTTCTCCTCCTTCCCCCTTCTTTCTTCTTTCCCTTCTCTTTTCTTCTCCCACAACCCCTTTCCTTTCTCTCCCACCCCCCCTTTCTTTTCCCTTTCCCCTTTTCTTTCTTCTTCAACCCCTTTCTTTCCCTCCTTTCCCCTTTCTTTTCTCCCCCAACCCCTTTCTTTCTCCTTTTCCCTTTCTTTCTCCCACAACCCCTTCTTCTTTCCCCACAACCCCCTTTTTCTTTCTCCCTTTTCTTTCTCCTCAACCCCCCTTTCTTTCTCCTTTCCCCTTTCTTTCCCCCTTCCCTTTCTTTCTCCTTTCCCCTTTCTTTCTCCCACAACCCCCCCTTTCTTTCTCCTTTCCCCTTTCTTTCTCTCCTTTCCCCTTTCTTTCTCCTTTCAACCCCTTTCTTTCCTCCCCTTTCCCTTTCTTTCTTTCTCCTTTCCCCTTTCTTTCTCCCACAACCCCTTTCTTTCTCCTTTCCCCCTTTCCTTCTCTCTTTCTCCCCCCCCTTTCTTTCTTTCCCTTCCCAACCCCTTCTCTTTCTCCCACAACCCCTTTCTTTCCTCCTTTACCCTTTCTTTCTCCTTTCCCCTCCTTCCCCTTTCTTTCTCCCCCAACCCCTTTCTTTCTCCTTTACCCTTTCTTTCTCCTTTCCCCTTTCTTTCTCTCCTACAACCCCTTTCTTTCTCCCCACAACCCCTTTCTTTCTTTTTCCCTTTCTTTTCTCCCACAACCCCCTTTCTTTTCTCTCCCTTCCCCTTTCTTTCTCCCCACAACCCCCTTTTCTTTCTCCTTTTTCCCCTTTCTTTTCTCCTTTCCCCCTTTCTTTCTCCTTTCCCCCTTCTTTCTCCTACAACCCCCCTTTCTTTCTCCTTTCCCCTTTTTCTTTCCCCCTTTCTTTCTCCTTTCCCCTTTCTTTCTCCTACAACCCCCCTTTCTTTCTCCCTTTCCCTTTTCTTTCTCCTTTCCCCCTTTCTTTCTTTCTCCTACAAACCCCTTCTTTTTCTCCTTTACCCTTTCTTTCTCCTTTCCCCTTTCTTTCCCCCACAACCCCTTTCTTTCTCCTTTCCCCTTTCTTTCTCCTACAACCCCCTTTCTTTTCTCCCACAACCCCTTCTTTCTCCCACAACCCCCTTTCTTTCTCCTTTACCCTTTTTCTTTCTCCCACAACCCCTTTCTTTCTCCTATACCCTTTCTTTCTCCTTTCCCCTTTTCTTTCTAAGCCTGAGGTGAATGTTGTCTGTTACTGTAACTTTCACACACACACACACACACACACACACACACACACACACTCACAGACACACACACACACACACACACACACACACACACACACACTAACACACACACATGCTCTCTCTCTCTCTCTCTCTCTCCACACACACACACACACACACACACACACACACGCACGCACACACACACACAAACTCTCTCTCTCTCTCTCTCTCTCTCTCTCTCTCACACACACACACACACACACACACACTTACACACACACGCACGCACACACACACACAAACAACTCTCTCTCTCTCTCTCTCACACACACACACACACACACACACACACACACACACACACACACACACAACCGCGCGCTGCTTTCAGTACGACCTCTCCAACTTAGTACTCCAACCTGTAAACAGACCGCCATCAAGGGTAGGTCACTCTGAGGTACACGCAGTCCAGACGCACGTGACGACAGGCCAAGCATGTCTAATCGGTTGAAAAGTCTAGACTTTCGGGTAGACCACAACAGCACACCCCATGGATGACGGCAGAGTTTGTGTTCAATCAGTTTAGTTCCAGCAGGAAGGCAGGCAGGCAGTGGTTGGTGCCAAGAGGCCCAGGGATGCTTCAGAAAGGTGGAGGGGAGGGGATCAGGAAGGAGGAGACAACACAAAACCTCCATTAAAGAATAATGTAGCCTGTCAGTTTGAACAAGCCCCGCTTGGCAGGGTTTTGGAAAAGTGTTAGCACTGAAACTTCTCCCAACCTTTCCTTTTCCCCCCAAACCCTCAGAAAAAAAAAAAATCAACGGTCACAGTTGCGCGTGAGTTAGCCAGCACAACGTGTCTGTCAAGTGCTGTTCATTATTCACGGACTGTGACATCCCGGAAGGCATGACGCTGTTCAACAAGTCCTTCACCGTCTTCCGGGGAGGATGTTAGCATATGCTCGTTCATCCCTTTCGCCTCTAGGCGGGTAGGTTATTTCCCAACATCCTTTTCTGTTTTCCTGGTAACTGGTTAAAGAAGTAGCAGGGAAGTGAGAAAGATCGCATCGAAGATCGCATCGGACTGCATGGGACACTGATTCATTTGCGCGATCCCCTACCACCCCAGACCTTTTCCTTTTTTTTTTTTTCTTTTTTTTTTGTTTGTCATCTGTCCGGGTATTCTGCTCATTTGCGACTCCTGCACACACAGCTACATCCGGTGAGGATACTGATGCTATGCAGTACCATTCTGGCCAGACAGGACATCACGAGACTGTGTTTTACGCTTAACTGATGAACAGAACATGGCGTGAACCAGGCCCGAGAGATGCAGACATCTGCAGCGTTGGTCAGGAAATATGAGCACCACTTTCAAAGACGCGCCCATGTGTGGATGACACTTGACTGCGTGGGTCCCCAGTCTTCTTATGCGAGCTCATGGCACATTCTGCTCTGGGTACGACCTGACAGGGGTACATTTCCCCCCCTATGGTCTCTACTCATATTTACTGAGTTCTTGGTGACCAAAGTTTCCGATAAACACCATGTCAAGAAAAGTATCACTGACTTCTCCGTCGGCAAACATTGTTTCCCCTCAGACTGCCGAGTGGGTAAGTTCGGATCTTAGTGCACACTGTCAGTTGGTCTTCTGTGAACTCATATGTGGATTGGGTTCAGGGTTTTTGTTATCAACTGTACCTACTACACATGATGGCGCCCTGGATGTCACGCTGGATCCGCGACTGGGCAATTGCTAGCAACAGTAAATGGGCTCAGAAGGCAGTGTCCTAGGATCAGAACAGGCAGCACATAACACCGACAGTGACACCACCACACAAAGCGTCTCTGGTGGGTTGCCTCTAGACGAAGTGATAGTGATTGTTAGAGGACGATCCTGGGTGGTGCTGTGTTTTAGAGAGCCAGAACGAGCGGCATGAGGACATGATGGAATGTCAAGGCAGGTCGCGTGGCTGGGTCCGTCTAGGTTCATCCGCCTAGCCTTTAAAGGGTAGCATGGGTACTGGTCTTTCTAAGGAGATGAAAAGTCTCAGAGTGAAAAAGTGTGTGCTTATGGTTGAATGGAATGCCCATTCACAAGAGAGTGGTGTGTGGGACAAACGTTCACAGCGAATTCCTTTTTTTCCCTTACGTTATTTCAATGTACACACACACACACACACACACACACACACACCACACACACACACACACACACACACACACACACACACACGTACGCACGCACGCACGCACGTACGCACTGCGCACGTGTATGCGCGCGCACGTACACATACACGCTTTCCCACGCCCTGCATTTCCTCACCTGTAAACTGAAACCATTACCCCCGCACTGAACGAGTCCCGGCCACGAATGGCAAAGGGAAATCTGTTTGACAGGAGAGATGCATTTTTCATGCCGTTGTTGGCAGCACGGTGGATGTGTACTTCACTAACGGGTGTATTTGTTCAGGTTGTCTTTTCTCCAGTAACGGGTGTATTTGTTCAGGTTGTCCTTTTCTCCAGTAACGGGTGTATTTGTTCAGGCTGTCTTTTCTCCAGTAACGGTTGTATTTGTTCAGGTTGTCCTTTTCTCCAGTAACGGGTGTATTTGTTCAGGCTGTCTTTTCTCCAGTAACGAGTGTATTTGTTCAGGTTGTCTCTTCTCCAGTGACGGGTGTATTGTTCAGGCTGTCTCTTTTCTCCAGTAACGGTGTGTGTATTTGTTCAGGTTGTCCTTTTCTCCAGTAACGGGTGTATTTGTTCAGGTTGTCTTTTCTCCGGTAACGGGTGTATTTGTTCAGGTTGTCCTTTCTCCAGTAACGGGTGTATTTGTTCAGGCTGTCTTTTCTCCAGTAACGAGTGTATTTGTTCAGGTTGTCTCTTCTCCAGTGACGGGTGTATTGTTCAGGCTGTCTTTTCTCCAGTAATGGGTGTATTGTTCAGGCTGTCTTTTCTCCAGTAATGGGTGTATTGTTCAGGCTGTCTTTTCTCCAGTAATGGGTGTATTGTTCAGGTTGTCTTTTCTCCAGTAACGGGTGTATTTGCTCAGATTGTCTTTTCTCGGTAACGGGTGTATTTGTTCCGGTTGTCTTTTCTCCAGTAACGGGTGTATTTGTTCAGGATGCCATTTCTCCAGTAACGAGTGTATTTGTTCGGGTTGTCTTTTCTCCAGTAACAGGTGTATTTGTTTGGGTTGTCTTTTCTCCAGTAATGGGTGTATTTTTTTTCGGGTTGTCCATTTTCTCCAGTAACAGGTGTATTTGTTTGGGTTGTCTTTTCTCCAGTAATGGGTGTATTTTTTCGCGTTGTCCATTCTCCAGTAACGAGTGTATTTGTTTAGGTTGTTTCTCCAGTAACGGGTGTATTTGTTCGGGTTGTCTTTTCGCCAGTAACGGGTGTATTTGTTCAAGTTGTCCTTTCTCCAGTAAACGGGTGTATTTCTTCATGTTGGCCTTTATCCAGTAACGCGTGTATTTGTTCAGGTTGTCCTTTCTCCAGTAACGGGTGTATTTGTTCAGGTTGTACTTTCTCCAGTAACGGGTGTATTTGCTCAGGTTGTCCTTTCTCCAGTAACGGGGTGTATTTGTTCAGGTTGTCCTTTCTCGCACACACATGTTCAAGCCCGAATACAAATGTTTTTAAATGAGGACGAAAACGGAATGAGAACCAGCTGGAGTTTTTTGTTGGGTGTTTTTTTTGTTTGTTTGTTTTTTTTTCAAATTTGGCCTCCGTAAAAGAGAAAAGTAGATAAATTACAGAGCGATAACGACAGGATTTCACATGGACACAGAAACCGCGGAATACGTGGAGGAAATTCATCAGTACAACTTGACGAATATGTCCACATCGTATTTCGGTGCGCAAAAAAAAAAAGAAGGAAAGAAAGAAAGAAAGAACCACATGGTAAGAAAGATCAATATGCACATGACAAAGAATCAACCGCGTGGTAAGAAAGGTCAATGTCCACATGACAAAGAATCAACCGCATGGTAAGAAAAGTCAACGTCCACATGACAAAGAATCAACCGCATGGTAAGAAAAGTCAACGTCCACATGACAAAGAATCAACCGCAATGTAAGAAAAGTCCACGTCCACATGACAAAGAATCAACCGCATGGTAAGAAAAGTCCACGTCCACATGACAAAGAATCAACCGCATGGTAAGAAAAGTCAACGTCCACATGACAAAAAATCAACCGCATGGTAAGAAATATCAACGTCCACATGACAAAGAATTAACCGCATGGTAAGAAAAGTCAATATGCACATGACAAAGAATCAAGACTCAAAAAACTTCTCTACACAAGGATGAAGACTTTAAGTAGTGCTGAATTTGCCCATCAGCATTTTGTTATTCTGTTAAGTTCACCGAATACACAAAGTGGTTTGAAAACAAACAAAGTATTAACAAAACTCCACAGTCTTAATGTAAAGGGCATTAAGATTATCAGAACAAAGTATAGAATGAAGTACAACATTGAAGAGAGAGAGAGAGAGAAAGAAGAGAAAGAGAGAGAGAGAGGAGAGAGAGAGAGAGAAGTGTTTCAAAGGGGGAATCGGGAGGGAATACAGAAAAAAAAGGACGTGATACACAGTGACATAGCAGAAATAAATCCAAGAAAGAAAGGAAGAAAGAAATCCAATACAATGTGCACAAGTGAAATAAGATTTTGAAACATAGTATAGACCTAACTATACAAACATGCTATGTAGTAATATACTCTATAACAATACCGTGGGGTGGAGAGAGAGAGAGAGAGAGAGAGAGAGAGAGAGAGAGAGAGAGTTGCCGGAGGAGGGGGCAGATAGAAAGTGAGAGATTAACAGTCCAAGGGAGGAGACAGCCGGGAAGGAGAATGGCTAAGCCGTTGTGTAATGGCCGCTGGAAGAGACACGATAGAACTTCCATGGGAGCGTATCCACGGATATAGCAGGCATGTTTTTCATGACCGCAGAGCCCCACGAGGCGAAAAACGCCACCGTCAAGTAACTGCCGTGTGCATCCCGCAGCCTCACTCGATGCTGTTTCGCTGACAGGTGAAGACAGTACAACTCCAGACACGGCCAAGCTTTCGCCATGAGGTCTAACGTGCTCTCTGAAGAGAATCCCGGTGTAACAGCCCGTTCTTACCCCCCTCTGGACTTACCCCGGGGTAAGTCTGGGCTAGCCTGCTTTTACCCCCGAGGGGTCATTCTAGGACTAGCTAGAACTTATCCCCCCCCCCCCCCCCCCCCCCTAGTTGAACTTACCCCCCCGCAGGGGTAAGTTTGGGCTAGCCTGGATTTACCCCCCCCCCCCCCCCCCCCCCACTCTTGGACTATCTAGGACTATTTGGAATCTTCCTCCACCCCACCCACCCTTCAAACAAGAGAGGGTTATTCAGGGTTTTCCTCCTCCTTTTCCCAACATGCACACCCGCCTTAAAAAAAAATGTGTTAGCCTGCATATTACACCCCCTCTCCCGTTTTCCTATATACAGTCAGTTGGGTTTAGACAAAGTGTAGTTCTAGACTCTTCTCAATAGATGGACCTCCTACTTCCCAAGCCCCCTCCCCCCCCCCCCCCCCCCCCCCCCCCCCCCCCCCCCCCCCCCCCCCCCCCCCACACACACACACACACACCCTGGTTCACTAACAGATACGTATTAACATTCTCGCGCTAAATGTCGTTGTGACCACGTGTCGTTGTGACCAAGTACCGTTGTTGCTTCATCCCGGTTTGCCTCTTTTAACTATTTTACAGCTATTTAGAGTCTCTTGAGTACCTGTGTACCTTAGCTTGTACAATGCAGATGACTAGTGGTCAGTGCCACTGACCACTGGTCATTATGACGTAAATCGGAGATTTTAACTATTTAACAGCTAATTAGTGTTTCCGAGTGCTTGTGTACCTTGTACAATAGATTACTTGTGGTCAGTGCCACTGACTACTGGTCATTATGACGTAAATCGGAGATTTTAACTATTTCACAGCTAATTATAGTCTCCCGAGTACCTGTGTACCTTGTACAATGCAGACGACTGGTGGTCAGTGCCACTGACACTGGTCACTATGACGTAAATCAGATATTTCGACTATTTACAGTTAATCAGTGTCTCATGAGTGTTTGTATACCCTTGTGCAATGCAGACAACCAGTGGTCAGTGTCACTGACCATTGGTCACTTTAATGTATATCAGAGATTTTAACTATTTTTACACAGCTAATTAGTGTCTCCTGAGTGCCTGTG
Source organism: Conus betulinus (assembly GCA_016801955.1). Classification (NCBI taxonomy): domain Eukaryota; kingdom Metazoa; phylum Mollusca; class Gastropoda; order Neogastropoda; family Conidae; genus Conus; species Conus betulinus. The sequence goes on along the minus strand of JADBJO010009014.1, from coordinate 61,338 downwards.
TACCTTGTACAATGTAGATGACCGGGGGGGGGGGGGGGGGGGGGGGGGGGGGGGGTCAGTTCCAACTTCAAAAGACAACGGTGGGTGATAGACGCAACAGGGAGGACCCAAAGATATCGACGTTCTCACACAGTTGATTTACCCATGTTAGGCAGTCAACAACCTCTTTGACATGGGCACTAACCACAATCGTCAACCTGTCTCAACCAGCAATGATTATCAGACTTTAGAACTGCCATGCAATGTTAAAGAAGAGACGACAACAACAACGACGACGACGACGACGACGACCAGAAAGGAGAAGGTGGAAGAGCAGGTAGAGAAGAAAAGGGTAAGAGAAGGAAGGAGAATCAGAAGGGGGAAGGAGAAGGAGGAGGAGGAGGAGGAGAAAGAGCAGCAGGAGAAGAGAGAGAAGTCGGAGGAGGAGAAGAAAAAAGCGAATGAGCGAGTTATTTTATTTAAAGTCTTTTCATCGTGTCGATGACTTTAGACTCTAGCATCAAAAACAGCAAACTTTGTTACTTCTTTAACATCATCAAAAAAATTTAAAATGGAAAGAAGAAGAAGAAGAAGAAGAAGAGAAGAGAAAAGAGAGAGAGAGAGAGAGAGAGAGAGAGAGAGACAGAGAGACAGAGAGACAGAGAGAGAGTTACAAGAAACGAGCAATAGGACTACACATAACAAATAGATAGCTAATCTAGATATTGAAAGGTTGAAAAGATTAAACTGACCCCAAAATAACTTAACAGTAGAAAACAGGCCAAATACATTCTACGACTTCCGGAGGTAGGATAGTTTTCACTGAAGCACGTTTTTTACAGTATACGCTCAATTGTCAGTTCTGCACAGCAGACACACTTAATGTCTTTACAGTACTTTGTCGTTAAAGCATTTAACAAAAGTCTGCACGACAAGGTAACAATTGATCTACCTGCACATGGAGTATTCAATAATGAAAAATACCTTGTCCCAGAAGAGAAAAAAAAACACGGTATCGTTTCAGTGTGTGTGTGTGTGTGTGTGTGTGTGTGTGTGTGTGTGTGTGTGTGTGTGTGTGTGTGTGTGTGTGTTTTACACTTTTCTACTGAAGATAAACCGCAAGGCAGTTCAATAGCATTCAACGTGTTTTTTGCCTCTTTTTCTTTTTTTTTTTTTTTTTTTTTTTTTTTTTTTTTTTTTTTTTTTTGCGAGATGGTCAACATGTTCATTAAATAAACAGAAGAGAGAAGAAGAGAAGAAGGACGAGGAGAGAGAGGAGTGGGGGGGGACAGGAAGAAAAGGGAGGAGGAAGATGAGAAGGCGGAGAAGGAGAAAGGAAAGTGTGTGAGGAGAAGAAGA